>JAKEYF010000144.1:0-141327 GCA_021527775.1 Lactarius sanguifluus | reverse complement strand
TGCACGTGCGCGGTGGAACCTATAACCTGGAAAAGATATATATATAGTTAGTTAGTAAAGGGATAAGGAAAAAAAACTTAACTTGTTGGAGGCACTACAACGCAGTCGACGACCCGAGCAATGCCATGGGGGTTGAGGTCATGTGTCAGCTGGACACGTTGCACCAGTGTCCGGTCCGGCAATGTGCGTCCCGCAAAAACCCGTGAACCCGGGCCGTGACAAGGTTCAGACTGGCAGCTGGGCCAAGAGCTGGGCACAACTTCTGCATAAGGCTGGGCAACTAAAAGTCCTGTCAAAGACTGGTTGCAACTGGTTGCAACTGGTCTTTTGGCAGTCTTTTAATGAATCAAATTGTTGATGGACTGCAACTGGACCATGCTGGAACTACATGCAACTGCAACTGGAAGTCCAGTTGCCACCAGTTGGGTCCAGTTGGGTCCATGGTCTTTTTTCAGTCCATAGGACAGGACTTCGAAACACTACTACCGGCAAAGATCATCAGCGACCGGGATCCGCGATTCGCATCAAAATTCACCCGCGAATTATGCCACATCCTTGGAATCTACCAGAATATATCGACAGCGTATCATCCACGGACTGACGGACAATCGGAACGGACCAATCAATGGCTAGAACAGTATCTCAGGTTCTGGGCCAACGAGCGTCAAGATAACTGGGCGCACTTCCTACCCATGGCAGAATTCGCGCATAACAGTTGGCCACACGAGGCAACAAGGAAGTCCCCATTCTCACTCATGATGGGATACGACCCGCGCGCTGATTGGATGGATAAACCATCCCCTATCCCACAGGTGGCCACGAGGCTCCAGCAGTTCCGGGAGGCACGGAAAGAAGCCCAGTTCCTGATCAAAAAGGCGCAATCCTTATGGGTCAAACACTGAGATACGCCCAAGTACAAAGAAGGGGACCAAGTATGGTTAGAAGGTCGTCATCTGCGCACAAATCAGCCAACGGCGAAACTCGTGGCCCGACGGCATGGACCCTTCAAGATCATCAAGGTACTATCGCCGGTCAGTTATCAATTGGAACTTCCCACGCAGTGGAGCATCCACCCCATGTTCCACATCGATTTACTCACACCTTATCGCGAGACACCCATGCACGGGGAAAACTTCACACGCCCACCTCCGGATCTTGTGGAAGGCGAGGAAGAATATGAAATTGAGAGTATTCTGGACACGCGGCTGTTCGGCAGAAGCAGAAAACGGCAATACCTTGTGAAATGGAGAGGCTATCCCGACTCGGACAATCAGTGGGTCAACAAAGAAGACCTATCGGCGGACGAAGCACTGGCGGAGTTTGAGCTGAGTACGAGGGCACGACGAACGCTTATAAGCTCACGGTTAGACACTGGATTGACCTCATCTTTCCAACCTGGATTTCTCCCATATCATGATATGTCCTCCTCAGCTGTTTCCCCAGTCTCCTCTTGTGCCCCACTCGCTCCCCACCTCGTCGACAACCTCACCTACAAAGAGTTCCGCGAGGCCATGGGCAACCTCGCCCCCATCAACGACATCGACAACCCTGAAGCCCCCGCAACCTACTGGCTCCTCAGCCAGGACGGGCAGAAGCTCAACACCGCCCCCTACACCCAGACCGAAGTTGATCGGCTTCGTGAAGCTCTCTGAGGCAGTGAAGATGCCTCACCTGGACCTCTCCCGGTACGAGTTGAGTACAGGGTCAAGACTGAGTCCGAAGATGGAGGAGTCGGAGCTATGGAGGAAGATGAAAACACTGCGCAGGTGGAAGTTCGAGGCCGAGGCGTGGCGGTTGGAGCAGCTCGAGCAGGCAGTAACAAGGAGAACGAGGATCCTCGAGAAGCGAGCCCAGTTCACCGCGACGATGCGCGCGCGGTGTACAACCAGCTGGAACAGCTTGAGGAGTGGTACCCAGCTGAGCACCCCTTTATTATCAGCACCACCGACTCTGACAACCCCCGTGAGACCCCGTACGCGTGTGACACGCTGGGACGTCCCCTCTACCGTGGCAACGCGATCATTGAGAGCCTCCCCCCTCACTCCACCAACATCCTCCAACACCGACTAAGCAGCTCGCACATCGCCCCCGCTGGTTACGTTCACAACTGCGGGGACGCATTCATCCATTTCCCCATCACCGACGCCCAGGGTCTCACCTCGCAAGCACCGTACGTCCAAGTCATCATGAACGCGGACCCTCTTGTCCTCGCCCTCGCGGTCGACAGCGACAAGACATATTCCAAGCCCCTCTACGCCGAACCCCATGTATGCGAGCGCGGGAAGCCCCAGTACTCGTCCCCCAAGATGCACACCTTGAGTGGTGGGCATAGCAACCAGATCCGCACGGACAAGGCTGTCAACGCCTTGAAGGATGTATCGTTGAAAGCTGAGTTGCATCACTACCGTACCTACCGCCACGAGGCTGAGAGGATCGAGCAGTGGCTTCATGCCCTCTCTGAAGCCCTGGGACTGGCGCAGGGAGAACTCGCCCACAGCAAGTTCCGCCTCGAGATGGCGGACATTCATAACCGTATTCTGTCGGTGCAGGAGGGGTGGTCAGGAGGAGTGGGACCCACTTGGCGCCGAGGGCGTTGCAGCTGAAAAGGGGGTGATGTCACAGTACGCGAAGTGGACTCCTACTTACCGGCTGTGGCGCTCTTAGTAGGAAGTAATTAGTCAAGGACATGTCGTATCAGTAAGCGGACAGAAGTATCACATGCCAGTAGGGCATGACTCATTCCTAGGATAGCTGTAGTAGGGTTCGAGCTACTTATGCTACTAGTCGTACGGATTCGGGAGGAGCTTCAAAGCGTCCTCGTATATGTATAAATAGTGGCTCGTAAAGACCAAGATACGCCATCTTGGTCTTCTTTGAATCACCACTTTCTCCTCTTCTTGTCCACCGTCTCTCTCGTTCGCTTGTCTCTCGGAGCAAGTCATCTTCATCGATATACGCCCAGTGACTCAGCATAGCCCTGGTGCCTTACGCGTCATGTGCCTCGATAAGCGCCGTGTACCCGTGGGAATAGTCACGTGACTAGCAACTCGATATTCGCTAAGTCGTGAACGCCCTTTCGTCGTCCAAGTCGGACTAACGCTCGTGGTGGCGTTACATGGACCACCCCATGGCCTACGCAAGATGGATGACCACAACCCCCCACCGTGTAAACCAAAGATTATTTTTTTTTGTGATTCATTCCATTTTTCTTCACTGCTGCAGTTGGACCCTCCCCCTCCTCTCTCCAATGTGCAGGAATCATCTCATGACACCAACACGTCACCACCCCTTGATAAGTTCTTTTCTTTTTTTGTTCTTTCTTCATTTGCTCATTGCCACCTCCAACCACCACCGCTCCAACTATGCCATTTCACCACGCCGCCCTGCCGCTCATAAGCCATGCTACCACGCGTATCATGGCAAGTGCCACCACGCCACTTCGTGACCCAGTTCTCACCACCCCAGCACATTGCTGCCACCTTCATCTGTGCCACCTCACCACCACACCGACAGCCGCGCGCAAGCACCACCCACCCCGTACAGGTCACGCACTGGCTCTATGGTACACAAGACCCCGCGACCAGTAAGCTCTTTTTCTTTCTCATCCTCACTTTCCACTCAGGCACAGCAGCTTCGCCGTCACCTCAAAACCGACCGCACCCACACCTGCCACCTCACCACCTCTCAAGACCCCGCCGTCTCGACATGGCCGTCATACGCACATCGACGCCGCCACGCTGCCGCTGCTTCGACATGGCTGCCACCTCCACCTCCACCTAGCAACTCAGCGGCCATCCCGTCCCGACCGCCATGACCCCCTCCGCCGCCTTGTTACGGTTTACAACTACCTCAGCAGCCACCACGCCGCCGCTGCTGCCAACTCGGCCCCGCTACCACCACCACAGCGCCCAACTCGGATGCCGCCGCAATCACTCAGCCCCACCCCAACACAACGTCGTCCCCTCATCGCCTCGACTGCGCCACCACCCACCCGGGACGTCAACTGGTTCCCCCACCTTGACAGGCACGTGACGGCGCCACACCACCAACCCCGTTGCCACGCTCACCCCCCATGCTCGCACTGCCGTTTTATGGCACCCCACCTCCTGTACCACTATACTATAGTAGCTACTTGTAGTCCAATTATAATATATCTTTTTGCATGAATTCTTTTTTGTTATGGCTCTCAATTCTTGTGTGAAATGTAAGAATAAGTCTTAATGTTGTCTTATCAGGTCTTAGTTGACTTAAAATGTGCCAATTTTTGACCTGACCATAGGCTTAAAATAAGCCTCTTAAGACTGATTCAGAGCCATCATAAGTCATCAAGGGAATTAAGTCATAGCCATTAAGGCAGGTTAAGGAGGCGACCTTGCTTAAATTGCCTTAGTAAAAAATGACCTTAAAATGGCCTTAGGAGCATGTTAAGGCATGATTAAGAGCATTTAAGTACTTTTAGGTTTTCCTGATGCTCACTCGGCTGGTGGACTGGTTGCAATTGGGGTGAGTGTGATGGGGAGGGGGGAGGCTTCCTGCTCGGCTTATATGGCTAGTCAGCCAGCCAGCACGGCATTGGCACTGCGCTCCCACACGCACTCCGGGCAGCTAAAACGGGCAACCCCTTTCGATGCCCCGGCCGGCCGCTCTTTTTCGACCCCATGTGTCCCCATCAGCGAGGTCATATCCTCTGCCATCCGAAGATCCGATAGCGGCAAAGTGTCACGCATTCCGACGCGCTGCAGGAATCAGGATGTCTGAATAGAAAAGCTTACATTTCCAGACCCAATGCATTAACAACCAGTTACGCACTCGCCCAAGCACTCGCCATCGCAAAGCTAAGGTTGAAACCGATAACCGGCCTCACTGGCAAATGTAGTCCCACTCGTTTTACTTTGGCGCGGGACACCGCCCCTTATATTGAACAATGCAGATCTTGTAAGTTGCCAGCTAGGTATTAAGTATTGCCTTAGTTGTTAGACGCCTTGCACCATAGGTAGTGCTAAGGTGCACTTAACCAGGGAAATTTGTAGCCAGTGCTCCAAACCTAGAGAGCCCGAGGGACGCCTTGGGAGTAGACGTGCCGACGCGGACGTGGACAGAACGTGTTTAGGCCTTAGGCGTCTTGGTCTTCGTGACAAATTTATCTCATAGATAATTACTTGGATAATTATCAATATTGTATCTCCATCAACTACCGCTTATTCGCTGTGGATAATTCCTACATAGTTTCGCGCGGCGCGCGGGCTATTCCTGAAGCCATAGATCAGCCGATGAATATTCCCACAATGCTTGCACGCAATGACGCATGTCTGGCGCTGTCTTCTTCAGTCACCCCACACCGCCAGGTCCTGCGTGGTCAGGGAGTATGGGCAGCAGGCGCTGAAAGTCAGGCGTCCCAAGACCTGTGACCTACAGGGCCGACAGTCAGCCATCGTGGAAAGTGAAGATTGGTGGGACTGACAGGATCCCACCCTTCAATGGCGGAGAATCCATCAGTGTTGCAGCCCGGGTTCGAGCCGGATGTGATGTCAGTGAGGCCACTAAGGCCGGTACCGTACAACCAGGGGTTAAGGAAACCGAGCGTGACCTTGCCTTGCGAGATTAGGTAATCATTAAGCAGTGAGATCATGCCTGCCACGATCTGTACATCAGTGGTCTCAGCCAGATGTACGAAACAGATAGGAGAGAGGAGAGAGACGCGCACAGGCGCAGAGCCACTTGTGCCAGACATGACTCTCCGCTCGCCCTTGAGGATGATCGGGAATCTCAGAGCCTGGGCGGAGATGTCGGGAATTCCCCGGCTCGTAGCACTGCACCAATTACGAAGTAAGTAGGAATCAGATGAGGTCACGGAAGGGAATGAACTTGTATTGGCCTTGATACTGGTTGCCAAGATGCTGCAGGAATTCACCCACGGCCTGATCCTGGTAGACGGGACGTCGAAAGTGGTCCGAGAAGCCCCCCCCGGAGATGCTTGCCGCGATCTCTGGATTGTGATTCGTCGTTCCACCGATTGCTGTGACATAGGGACCTGCGAAAGTACAACGTGTAGTGAGTGACCGGCTCTGTACTTCTCCCGAGAATGCCACACGTACAGGTCGCGGGCCAGAGCGGGATGAACCGGACGGAGCCGTCGTCCGCCATGCAGTCCCCTCTGCCGACGCCGTCGTCCCCAGTCGCGATGAGCACGCTGACGCCAAGTGCGCCGAGTATACCAAAGTGGGTGCACATGTACATTGTATATGCCACCGGAATACCCTTCTCATCGGCGACGTACGATATGCTGATCGTCCGCGGTATATTACCTATATTACCCTCCGTGAGGATGTAGCGGAGCCAGGACGCAAACCAATCGGTCGTGCCTGCTGGCCCGCGGCCGGTACTGTAGAAGATTACCGGGGTCGGATACGCCATGGCCGTAGCATACTGGGTGTCGAGGTTCGGCTCGCGGGCGGGGTTGGTCGGGTCGTATCCCCCACCGTTGACCTGTACGACGGTGATTGCCGCATTGGTCCCGTCAGAGCGGTATACGGACATGAACGTCGCCAGGTCCTCTGGGCTTGGGTATCCGTTTAGCATTCCCACAATCCCGAGTGCATTCCGGTCCGCAGCAGCGGGCGTATATTCGGCCGTCTTGTACAGGGAGCGCAGAAATGATGGCGTGGTGTCATCATCGTCGCGGCTCGACAGCACGGTCACAGGCTCTCCTGACTCGGATACCGGCCTCTTCAACCCCGCTGTCGCCCTGCCGGGGCGCCTGCGCGGTGACTGCCACTGCGTGTGCGGGGTGGAAAAGCACGTTGTCGGCACTACAGTCTGCACGAGCCCGTGCAGTGCAGCGGGGAGCGCGTAGCCAACCGTGCGGACGACTGTTTCATTTGTTTCGACATGCATGTAGAGCTGATATGATGCACCAAGAAGAGCGTTGGCCTGGATAATGGACACGCCACTGAGAGTCAGCGTGGTGCCTCCGTGTGTCATCGAGACGGACGAGGAGGGTACGCCATGGTATTCCAGCCAGGAATGGATGAGCTCGAGGGTTCCTGGAGGCGGAGAGACAAGGTCCGCAACCTGCTCCTTGGATAAGTATGCGCCATATCTGCATTAGAGTAGCAACACTCGTGAATACATGTCTGAGGGAAGGAGTGGCGGATTAGACGTGCCTTGGATGATTTGGGTCGCTGACCTGATATAGTGTGTCAATCAAAGCATTCTCGTGGTGGGCCTTGAGTGCAATATAGAGGTCGATGGTGGTGCCGCTAAGTGGATTGCCGAGGCCCTCCCAATTCTCCGGGACGGCATTCCAAGAGTGCTTGATACGCATGTCGTCCCAACGTGGTGAGAATGGCTTCGCTAGACTGGCAAGGAGAGTAGCAGCAAGGGCGGAAAGCGCAGAGACCAGATGGTAGCGCATTATTACAAGGTTTACTGAGAGGGTCTCGACAATGCAGTGGCAACACGTTTGCGAGGATGCTGGAAACGTGCTTTTATGGTGCATCGTGATGGGAAATCGGGAATAAAGGTACAGAAAAGTGTTTCGATTCTGATACCCTCGAATTTTGAATCGAAAGAGGGTGAGGCTTGGTGAAGACGAATGGAGTACTACCCGAACCCTCTACAACAAACCTTAGAGCCTGTTCAGTACATATCCTGTCGGGCGGCATCAGCCAAAAAGTGCGCCCGAGAGTCTTCGAAAATATATACGCGAAGGGAGAAGCCAGCATATCATGACATGGCTCCGTTCCCGTCCATTCCGCGGTCGCAGACCCCCGATTAGTGTTTTGGGGATTACAGTATTGTATTACTAGTGCCACTCACGCGGCTGGTCCCGGTGAAATAAATAAGCCGCACGATAGGTCTTGACAACCTCTGTGAACAGTTGCAACTTGTGTGAGGACGAGAACGGGGTCCAAGGGGTTGTTGGGCATTCCTACAGCCACCCAAACCCTTGCCCAAACCGTTGTACTAATTAGTGGCAACCTCTGGTGACAATGGAATTGGGTCTCTAGCCTGAGCTAGACGGATGTCGCCCGGCCGCCAACAGGTACAGAGTATGCACACCCTATATCAGACATCCTCGACCAGGACAGCATTTGTACATTCTACACGCCGTTCTTCGCCAGGCTCGCTGGTAGAATCAAGGGCAGGGTTATCACCATGTAGATAACGCGCCGGGAGCAGTAGTCTCGCAGCACTACTGTACATCGGGGACGCTGACTGCGATGCTCAGGCTCGCTGTGGTGCACATCGAACGAGCGCAGAAACGTTTATGGGGCACGTTACGGTGATCAAAAGGAAAGTATGGAAGCTACTGTCGACTAATTGGGACCGGCCCGTGGCATCAACGCGACCTCAGGCCTCAGGCTTGGCAACGACAATGGCTGCACTGGCCGTGAAGCTTGAAGAACCAATATCTACGCTATACTTGGGGGGGCCACAAAAAAAAATTCACTTTCGTGGTTGCTCGGCAAGAACAGTATGACATGAGATGGGTCTCTATTGGGCTTTCCACTTGCCATGAGATGTCTCGCAGGAACTATCCCGCTGGCATGCCTTGCCATAAATAAGGCACGTCCGCCAACACCTATGCGAACGAAGGTCCCGTAATGGTCGCAGACCGACACCCGAACTGCGTGACAGTATACTGAAGCGACAGTCTGCAGGGCAGATCTCGAACATTAGGAGCCACAGAAGGGGGCAGCAGGCCCTATTGGTGGTCCGGTAGCTGCAAGGGCCCGGATCTCACCTCGAAGTTCGTGCGATGTACTGTACACTTATGACCATTGACCACGGAACCAAGAATGGGAATGTAGGCTCTTCGAAGCTCGGAATTTGGGATGAGTGTGCTGAGGGCCTGAGGCTAGACACTGGGCGTGTGGGAGTGACCCCTAATTTACCGCACAGAGTGTTGCAAGATGCTTGTCCGAGGCCCATGTATTGGTTATATACACTTGCATGATAGGGCCTTATTGCTTATATCCCACCTGGCTCTAACTGATTCAAAGCTGGTGTGTGTTCGTAGCGTGCCATTTTGGAGAAAGGGCGCCCGTAGCTGAGAATGACTATATATTCACCCACGGAAGCGTACCAGGAAAGATCCACGTGCCATCCTTCGGACACCACTCCAGCAGCTCACGCATTTCTGGCGCACCGACGTGGTAGCCGTGGGCCTTTGCGTGAAAATTCCGTCATGCGCGCTTCTGGACCAGGGGCGCGTGGAGCCATACAGGTCTGTAGAATACGGAGCGAACGCGTTGGTCAACTAAGGGGGCAAAAAAGGGGTCAGATTGTAGAAAGGTCGCGCAAGAAGAAGATACCGACTTCGCCCAATCCCGCCTGGGGCTCATCTGCCTCAGTCCCGAGCATGATACCCACATACGTGAAGTGGAGCTTGGGCCAGCGCAGTGCGCGTCGGTGGAGTTGCCCGAAGCGACGCCGCTTGGAATCGTGGCGGAAGCGGGCGACGGAAAACAACACATTTTGGAACGAATGGAGCGCGGCGTCTTCTGTCGTTGCTCACGTGAACCTGTCCATGGGCGGGAGAAGGCCGATGGCGCGTGCAAAGCGCAGGTGCAATTCGCACTCGGATGTCGTGCTCAGGAGAGGTGGAACTTCTGCATCCAATTAGAGTCAGGTTTCGGGCTGCTCGCTGGCGACGTGATGAATGAGACCCGTACCCGCTGAAGACGAGGAGTGTTTTGGGATCTTCCGAGGCGATTTGGGAACTGGGTTGGGATTAAAACCTGAAAGCGGGACTTAAAGCTCGGACCGTACTCACCCACGAGAGATGTATGGGCGGAATATGGACGGACGCCTGCGTCCTCTCTGATACGATGCAAGGAGTCACGAGTCCTCATTTTCGGCGTCTTCAGGATGCGCTCATGTCCAAATGCCATGGCCAGGTACGATGACAAGGTGGTCGAGGCCCGACGCTGGAGGCCTCGACGGAAATGACTCTATGATGCGATGAAGCAGCGCGACATCCTGTGTTGAGATATGGTACAGGGAGCAAATATCGAGCAAGACCGGGAACGTTAAGAGGGCGAGCAGGGTCTATAATTAATTAGAAATTAATTGTAAGGGTCTTATATTATTATAAGATACTTAAATTCCCAGAGCTGAGTGCGAAAATAATGTTTTGTATTCGAATCGCGCTGTAAACCCCGTACACATCCTAGCGAGTATCACAAGCGACTCCACCCCGGAAGTGCAAATAAATGGTACTTCATCCGCATCTGCATCTACACATACGCATGATGAGACGATGTGGCGTTCCCATTTCTGGGTGACCCTCGTTTGATCCGCAGGTAGGCATATATCCTTATTTTACCTCTTCTATTCACGGCACTGATTGGTGTATATCCTGCAGAGTCAGGTGTCTTTCTTTGCGTGCCCTGCGACGGGACAAGTTTCATGGGACCCTCCTGTCCGAGTCGGAAATTTCGTGCCTTATTCGACATCCTGCCTTGTGGAGTAAACACCGTCCTAGATTACCGCACGATTAGCGACGAGTCGCGTGGCGGTATTCCATACAGCCACACCAAAACCGTGTGGGAGAAACCAGATGGTTTTGTTATACCGTTGACAGTCCTTCATGTATGTGCACTCTCGCTATCAGCTTGCCATACAAATTTCAACCCAACCGGCCGAATAGAACACTGCGCTGGGTCGTCGCCTCTCGAAGTCGTTCTCTTCGACAACGGATCAGAGTCCGCCTCCTCATGCAGCCCGGCAGCAGCCACGCCCCTTGGTTGACCATCCGCGTTCATATAAGAAAGAGCAGTTCAAGCCCCTGGCCGTCTACAGTCCTCTGCGAGTGGCCCGATTGCCCCTATGGAGAAACGCCCGAACGTCCCGTCCCGCCTATCCATCGCAACCTTCATTTAATTTTACAAATATAATAGAAAATCAACAAGCTTTTACCAGCGACCCCCATTTTTCAACACCGTCACGACTGGCGCCTGCGCCGCCCCCCATCCCTGGCTCGGAAGCGAGCACTCCGCCGACCCCCACTCATTGGCACCGCTCCGAGGTCATTACAGGACGCAGCGTTCAACCCATCAACGTTCGGCGGTCACTCGATACCGTGTTCCGTTTACAGAAACGCACGTACCCGACGCAGAGGGTGCCAATCGTACTCCCGTTACTCATCGACGGCGTCCTCGCACTCGGTGGGGGAGTCAGAGTGTATCTTTCGCGTACCAGGTGACTCTGACGCGGTTGCTGCACTCAAGATGCGGCTTCAAGCCGCGGTCAAGTTGACCGCGGCTCGTACACGCTGGAAGGCGTCGACGACCCGCACGTGCCTGCGTCGCTGTTCAAGCTCTGGCTGTGTGAGCTCGTCGACCCGCTGGTGACATCGGAGATGTACAACGACTGCATCGCGTTCGCAGGCGACGCCGAGGCGTGCTGTGCGGCGGTTGAGCGGCTGCCGATGGCCAGCCGCCGTGTGGTGTTGTTCGTGATCAGCTTCCTGCAGCTGTTCCTCGACGAGCGTGTGCTCGCCGCCACCAAGATGACGAGCGCGAACCTGCTGCGGTGCGGGTCCGACTCGATAGCCGTCGTGTTCAACACTGCGGCTCTGTTTTCGCGCGGGGCCGGATTCGGTGATCACTGATTTGATTGGACGCGACAGGTACGAGCAGGTGTTTGTGCATAACCTCCTGTTACACCTGAATTGCGGTGAGATCGGCGCGCAGTATGGCCTCGGCGCCGTCCCCTCCGCCGCTTCTCGCGCGTGGCTCGGTTCGCTTATCTTTCTCTACTATTGCTGACATGTCCACTTGATCGCAGTTGTTTGAATCGACCGTTTTGTGTCCCTTGTTCGTTCTGTTCGTTTGTTGTTTCGATATCGTTCATTTCCATGTAGCATTTGATACCACCCAGGTCCAGATCCACGCATAAAAACCCCAGGAATTTTATTTTCGTTCATAGCTAGCTGGCTATTTTTTTTTCATTCCGACTTTATACCTCTCAACGTTATCACCGTTATAGGGTTTTATCGATATCACTGTATTTTCAATATTCGTGGCCTAGTCTCACAAGGACGGAAGAATTCAGCTTTTAAGTCGCACCGTGGCGAGAGGGCCCGTGACAGTGGTGAATGGCCGACTCTTGTTTAATAGTGTTCAACGTGGGCCACCCGAATCCGACGCACTACGGGAGACTTGGTGTCCGAGTAGAAAAGGCACTCGCCATCGCAAAGCTAAGGTCTAAACCGATAACCGGCCTCAAATGTGGTCCGACTCATTATTCCTTAGCGCATGACACAACCTAAACAGCCCCTTATATTGAAAAGTGCAGATCCTGTAAGTTGCTGGCTATGTATTGGGGCTTACTCGTTAGATACCAGAATAACCTTGCACTTTAATCGATGAAATTTGTAGCCAGTGCTTCAACCTAGAGAGCCTGAGGGACGCGTTGATCTTGACGTGCCGACGCGGACCTGGGGACAGAACGTGCTTGGGCGTCGTGGTCTTCGTGACAGATTTATCAGATAATGTATATTACTGTCAGGAAAATTGCTCATACTGTCTTGGTCTTAGTGCCAATCGCTACTACACTACAATAGTGTATCTCCATCAACTACAGTGTACCGCTTATTTGCTGTGGATAATTCCTAGTTCGCGCGGGGCCCGGGTTATTCCTGGAACCATATATCGGCAGATGAATATTCCCACAATGCTTGCACGCAATGACGCATGTCTGGCGCTATGTTTCTCAGTCAGCCCGCACCACCAGGTTCTGCGTTGTCAGGGAGTATGGGCAGCAGGCGCTGGAAGTCAGGCGTCCCAAGACCTGTGACCTACAGGGCCGACAGTCAGCCATCGTCGAAAGAAAGTAAGCTAGTGGAGGTTGGCGTGACTGACAGGATCCCATCCCTCAATGGCGGAGAATCCATCAGTGTTGCAGCCCGGGTTCGAACCGGATGTGATGTCAGTGAAGCCACTCATGCCGGTACCGTACAGCCAGGGGTTAAGGAAACCGAGCGTGACCTTGCCTTGCGAGATTAGGTAATCATTAAGCAGTGAGATCATGCCTGCCACGATCTGTACATTGGTGGTCAGCCGGATGTTGTACGAACTAGATAGGAGGGGGGGAGAGAGACGCACAGGCGCCGAGCCACTTGTGCCAGACGCGACTCTCCGCTCGCCCTTGAGGATGATCGGGAAATTCAAGGCCTGGGCAGAGATGTCGGGAATTCCCCGGCTCGAAGCACTGCACCAATTATTAAGTAAGTAGGAATCAGATGAGGTCACGGAAGGGAACGTACTTGTATTGGCCTTGATACTGGTTGCCAAGATGCTGCAGGAATTCGGTCACGGCCTGCTCCTGGTAGACGGGGCGTCGAAAGTGGTTCGAGAAGCCCCCCCCGGAGAGGCTTGCCGCGGTCTCTGGTCCGTAACCCGTCGTTCCACCGACGGCTGTGACATACGGACCTGCGAAAGTATAACGTGTGGTGAGTGACCGGCTCTGTACTTCTCCCGAGAATGCCACACGTACAGGTTGCGGGCCAGAGCGGGATGAACCGGACGGAGCCGTCGTCCGCCATGCAGTCCCCTTTGCCGACGCCGTCGTCCCCACTCGCGATGAGCACGCTGACACCAAGTACGCCGAGCATACCAAACTGGGTGCACATGTACACCGTATATGCCACCGGAATAACCTTCTCATCGGCGACGTACGATATGCTGATCGTCCGCGGGATATTGCTCTCCGTGAGTATGTAGCCGAGCCAGGACATAAACCAATCTGTCGTGCCCGCCGGCCCGCGGCCGGTACTGTAGAAGATTATCGGGGTCGGATACGCCATGGCCATAGCATACTGGGTATCGAGGTTCGGCTCGCGGGCGGGGTTGGTCGGGTCGTATCCCCCACCGTTGACCTGTATGACGGTGATTGCCGCATTATACCCTTCGAAGCGGAATAGGGACATGAACGTCGCCAAGTCCTCTGGGCTCGGGTATTCATTTAGAATTCCCACAATCCCGAGCGCATTCCGGTCCAGAGAAGCGGGCCTGTATTCGGTCGTCTTGTACAAGGAACGCAGAAACGATGGCGTCCTCAATTCATCATCGCGGCTCGACAGCACAGTCACAGGCTCTCCTGATACCGGCTTCTTCAACCCCGCTGTCGCCCCGCCGGACCGCTTGCGCGGTGACTGCCACTGCGTGTGCGGGGTGGAAAAGTACGTCGTCGGCACTACAGTCTGCACGAGCCCGTGCAGTGAAGCGGGGAGCGCGTAGCCAACCGTGCGGACGACTGTCTCATTTGTCTCGACATGCCTGTAGAGCTGATATGATGCGCCAAGGAGAGCGTTGGCCTGGATTATGGACACGCCACTGAGAGTCAGCGTGGTGCCGCTGTGAGTCATCGAGGCAGACGAGGAGGGAACGCCGTGGTATTCGAGCCAGGAATTGACGAGCTCGAGGGTTCGTGGAGGAGGAGAGACAAGGTCTGCAACCTGATCCTTGGATAAGTATGCGCCATATCTGCATTAGAGTAGCAACACTCGTGAGTACATGCATGAGGGAAGAAGTGGCGGAGTCCGAGTCGACGTGCCTTGGATGGCTCGGATCGCTGACCTGGTATAGCGTGTCAATCAAAGCGTTCTCGCGGTGGGCCTTGAGTGCAACGTAGAGGTCGATGGTGGTGCCGCTAAGTGGATTGCCGAGGCTCTCCCAATTCTCCGGGACGGCATTCCAAGAGTGCTTGACACGCATGTCGTCCCAACGTGGTGAGAAGGGCTTCGCTAGACTGGCGAGGAGAATAGTAGCAAGGACGAAAAGCGCAGAGATCAGATGGTAGTGCATTATTACAAGGTTCACCGAGAGGGTCTCGACAATACAGTGGCAGCACGTTCGCGAGGATGCCGGAAACGTGCTTTTATGGTGGATTTCTACATCATGACGGGAAATCGGGAGTAAAGGTACAGAAAAGGTGTTTCGATGCTGATACCCTCGAATTTTGAATTGAAAGAGGGTGAGGCAGGCTTGGTGAGGACCGATACGCATGGAGTACTACCCGAAGCCTCCACAACAAACTTGAGATCTGAGATCTGAGAGCCCGTTCAGTACATATCCTGTCGCGCGGCATCAGCCAAAAAGTGCGCCCGAGAGTCTTCGAAAATATAGACGCGAAGGGAGAAGCCAGCATCATCCATGACATGGCCGCTCAGTACTCAGTTCCCGTCTATTCCGCGGTCGCAGACCCCCGATTAGTGTTTTGGGGATTACAGTAGAGAGCATCAGAAGCGCGTTTTGTATGAGTGGTGCCACTCACGCGGTTGGTCCCGGTGAGATAAGCTGCACGATAGGTCTTGACAACCTCTGTGAACAGTTGCAACTTGTGTAGGACGAGAACGGGGTCCAAGGCCCAGGACCAAGGGGTTGTTGGGCATTCCTACAGCAACTCAATTCCTTGCCCAAACCGTTGTACTAATTAGTGGCAACCTCTGGTGACAACGGAATTGGGTTTCTAGCTAGACGGATGTCGCCTGCCAGTGGCCGCCAACAGGTACAGAGTATGACACCCTATATCAGACATTCTCGACCAGGACAGCATTTGTATGTTGGTAATTCATTCTACACGCGGTTCTTCGCCAGGCTCGCCGGTAGAATCAAGGGTAGAAATTAGAGTTATCATGATGTACTAATAGTTTGTAGTTTTTTGATATCTTTCTCCGCTGGAGTGCTTCGTATGTTGGTTACGTGGGTATATGAACACAGAATGCGTCCCCTCACCACATGGTATACTCGTGTGTGTGAGTTTGTGTAAATTCAGAAAAATGGGATGAGGGGCTACTGTAATAGTAGTAGATGGAGCGCCGGGAGCGGTCGTCTTGCAGCACTATCACAATGGAGACGGCCGCGCATCTGACTGCGATGCTCGTTGTGGTGTACATCGAACGAGCACGGAAGCACGTTACGGTGATCACCAACAAGGAAAGCAAAGGATGGAGGCGGGTTGTCGACTAACAGAGTAGATTGGGACCGGCCCGTGGCACCAACGCGACAACGACAATGACTGCACTGGCCGTGAAGCTTGAAGCTTGAAGAACAAATACTCGGGGAGCCACAAACACTATCGCTTTCATGGTTGCTCGGCAAGAATAGTATGAGATGAGATGAGTCTCTATTGGACTTCCCACTTGCCAGGAGATGTCTCGCAGGAACCTGCCATAAATGAGGCGCGTCCACCAACACCTATGGTCCGTTTGCATGATCGGGCATATTTTTAGTACGTTCGACATAGTCTTCCTCAACTTTAATTACATTCGCACGGGCCCGGATCTCACCTCGAAGTTCGTGTGACGTACTGAACTGGCCGTTGACCATTTTCCCATAACGGAAATAAGAATGGAAATGTAGGCTCCTCGAAGTTCGGAATTTGGGATGGGTGTGTTGAGGTTGGACACAGGCGGTTCTCGCGTCGAGGTCAGTTAGCCGTGTGGAAGTGGCCCTTAATTTACCACACGGAGTGTCGCAAATGATGCTTGTCCGTGGCCATGTATTGGTTATCTATGGTAGGGCCTTATTACTTATATCTCACCGGGCTCAGAACTGATTCCAAGCTGGTGTGCGTTCATAGCGTGCCATTTTGGAGAAGGGGCGCCTGTAGCTGAGAACGTCTATTCCTTCACCCACGGAAGGTACCAGGAAAGATCCGCGTGCCATCCTTCGAACACCACTCCAGCAGCTCGCGTTGGTCAACTAGGGGAGCAAAAAAAAGGGGGTCAGATTGCAGAAAAGCTCGCGCGAGAAGATACCGACTTCGCCCGATGCCGCCTGGCGCTCGTCTGCCTCAGTCCCGAGCGGGGTACCCACATACTTGAAGTGGAGCTTGGGCCGGCGCCGTGCGCATCGGTGGAGTTGCCCGAAGCGACGCTGCTTGAAATCGTGGCCGACGACGGTGATGCGTGCTGGATAGGCGCCTGTGAACTCGCGGAAGCAGGCGACGGAGAACAACACGTTCTGGAACAAGTCGAGCGCGGCGTCTTCTGTCGTTGCTCGCGTGAACCCAATTGTGGGAGGGAGAAGGCCCGTGGCAGGTGCGAAGCGCGGCTACAATTCGCCCTCGGACGTCGCGCTCAGGGGAGATGTGTAACCTCTGCATCCAAAGTTAGAGTCAGGTTTTGGGCTGCTCGCCGGCGACGTGATGAACGAGAGCATTACCCCGTGAAGATGAGGAGTGCTTTGGGATCTTCCGAGGCGATTTGGGAGCTGGGTTGGGATTAAAAATGGAAAGTGGGGCTTAAAGCCCTGACAGTACTCACCCACGAGAGATGTGTGCGCGAAATATGGACGGATGCCCGCGTCCTCTCTGATATGATGCGAGGATCGCGAATCCTCATTTTCAGGGTGCGCTCCTGTCCAAATGCCATAGCCAGGTACGATGACAAGGTGGTCGAGGCCCGGCGCTGAAGGCCTCGACGGCAATGTCTCTATGATGCTATGAAGTGCATTGCGACATCCTGTGTTGAGCTACAGTACAGGGAGCAAATATTGAGGATGACCGAGAACGTTAGAGGGCGAGCAGGAGGGCTTGTCACAAAATTCCGACCCTATAGTTAATTTGAAATTAATTGCAGGGCCTTATATATAGTATTATAAAATACTTAGATGCTCAGAGCCGAGTGCGAAAATAATGTTTTGCTTGAAGCTGTAAGCTGTAAGCCCCGCACCTCCATCGACGGCCGCGGGACAAGACCTACAGTACCCGGCCTATCCAACGAGCATCACAAGCGGCTCTACCCCGGAAGTGCAAATAAATGGCCGTCCCAGGCCCTCTCGTCCTTCTACTTCATCCGCATCTGCATCTACACTTATTTTACCTTTTCTATTCGCGGCACTGTCGGAAATTTCGTACGTACTTTCATCGATGCCTTATTCGACATCCTGCCTCGAGTAAACACGGTCCTAGATTACCGCCCAGTGAGAATGGTGAGTGGTGGGAGGTTGGCGACGAGTCGCGTGGCGGTATTCCGTGCTATTACCACACAAAGTCTGGTGAAACCGTGTGAGAAACCAGATGGTTTTGTTATACCGTTGACAATCCTTCATGTATGTGCACTCTCGCTATCAGCTTGCCATACAAATTTCAACCCAACCGGCCGAATAGAACACTGCGCTGGGTCGTCACCTCTCGAAGTCGTTCTCTTCGACAACGGATCAGAGTCCGCCTCCTCATGCAGCGCCGCGCCCCTTGGTTGACCATCCGCGTTCATATAAGAAAGAGGTCTGTCGCGCCGTTCAAGCCCCTGGCCGTCTACAGTCCTCTGTCTACGAGTGACCCGATTGCCCCTATGGAGAAAAGCCCGAACGTCCTGCCTATCTGTCGCAACCTTCATTAAATCAACAAGCTTTTACCAGCGACCCCCATTTTTCAACACCGTCGCGACTGGCGCCTGCGCCGCCACCCATCCCTGACTCGGAAGCGAGCACTCCGCCGACCCCCACTCATTGGCACCGCTCCGAGGTCATTACAGGACGCAGCGTTCAACCCATCAACGTTCGGCGACCACTCGATACCGTGTTCCGTTTACAGCAACGCACGTACCCGACGCAGAGGGCGCCAATCGTACTCCCGTTACTCGTCGACGGCGTCCTCGCACTCGGTGGGGGAGTCAGAGTGTATCTTTCGCGTGCCAGGTGACTCTGACGCGGTTGCTGCACTCAAGATGCGGCTGGACCGCGGCTAGTACACGCTGGAAGGCGTCGACGACCCGCACGTGCCTGCGTCGATGTTCAAGCTCTGGCTGCGTGAGCTGGTCGACCCGCTGGTGCCACCAGAAATGTACAACGACTGCATCGCGTTCGCAGGCGACGCCGAGGCGTGCTGTGCGGCGGTTGAGCAGCTGCCGACGGCCAACCGGCGTGTGGTGTTGTTCGTGATCAGCTTCCTGCAGCTGTTCCTCGACGAGCGTGTGCTCGCCGCCACCAAGATGACGAGCGCGAACCTGCTGCGGTGCGGGTCCGACTCGATAGCCGTCGTGTTCAACACTGCGGCTCTGTTTTCGCGCGGGGCCGGATTCGGTGATCACTGATTTGATTGGACGCGACAGGTACGAGCAGGTTTGTGCATAACCTCCTGTTACACCTGAATTGCGGCGAGATCGACGCGCAGTATGGCCTCGGCGCCGTCCCCTCCGCCGCTTCTCGCGCGTGGCTCGGTTCGCTTATCTTTCTCTACTATTGCTGACATGTCCACTTGATCGCAGTTGTTTGAATCGACCGTTTTGTGTCCCTTGTTCGTTCTGTTCGTTTGTTGTTTCGATATCGTTCATTTCCATGTAGCATTTGATACCACCCAGGTCCAGATCCACGCATAAAAACCCCAGGAATTTTATTTTCGTTCATAGCTAACTGGCTATTATTTATTTTCATTCCGACTTTATACCTCTCAACGTTATCACCGTTATAGGGTTTTATCGATATCACTGTATTTTCAATATTCGTGGCCTAGTCTCACAAGGACGGAAGAATTCAGCTTTTAAGTCGCACCGTGGCGAGAGGGCTCGTGACAGTGGTGATTGGCCGACTCTTGTTTAATAGCGTTCAACGTGGGCCACCCGAATCCGACGCACTACGGGAGACTTGGTGTCCGAGTAGAAAAGGCACTCGACATCGCAAAGCTAAGGTCTAAACCGATAACCGGCCTCAAATGTGGTCCGACTCATTATTCCTTAGCGCATGACACAACCTAAACCGTCCCTTATAATGAAAAGTGCAGATCCTGTGTTGCTGGCTATGTATTGGGGCTTACTCGTTAGATACCAGAATAACCTTGCACTTTAATCGAATGAAATTTGTAGCCAGTGCTTCAACCTAGAGAGCCTGAGGGACGCGTTGATCTTGACGTGCCGACGCGGACCTGGGGACAGAACGTGCTTGGGCGTCGTGGTCTTCGTGACAGATTTATCAGATAATGTATATTACTGTCAGGAAAATTGCTCATACTGTCTTGGTCTTAGTGCCAATTGCTACTACACTACAGTAGTGTATCTCCATCAACTACAGTGTACCGCTTATTTGCTGTGGATAATTCCTAGTTCGCGCGGGGCACGGGTTATTCCTGAGCCATATATCGGCCGATGAATATTCCCACAATGCTTGCACGCAATGACGCATGTCTGGCGCTATCTTCAGTCAGCCCGCACCGCCAGGTTCTGCGTTGTCAGGGAGTATGGGCAGCAGGCGCTGGAAGTCAGGCGTCCCAAGACCTGTGACCTACAGGGCCGACAGTCAGCCATCGTCGAAAGAAAGTAAGCTAGTGAAGGTTGGCGTGACTGACAGGATCCCATCCCTCAATGGCGGAGAATCCATCAGTGTTGCAGCCCGGGTTCGAACCGGATGTGATGTCAGTGAAGCCACTCATGCCGGTACCGTACAGCCAGGGGTTAAGGAAACCGAGCGTGACCTTGCCTTGCGAGATTAGGTAATCATTAAGCAGTGAGATCATGCCTGCCACGATCTGTACATTGGTGGTCAGCCGGATGTTGTACATACCAGATAGGAGGGGGAGAGAGACGCACAGGCGCCGAGCCACTTGTGCCAGACGCGACTCTCCGCTTGCCCTTGAGGATGATCGGGAAATTCAAGGCCTGGGCAGAGATGTCGGGAATTCCTCGGCTCGAAGCGCTGCCCAATTACCAAGTAAGTAAGTAGGAATCAGATGAGGTCACGGAAGGGAACGTACTTGTATTGGCCTTGATACTGGTTGCCAAGGTGCTGCAGGAATTCGGTCACGGCCTGTTCCTGGTAGACGGGGCGTCGAAAGTGGTCCGAGAAGCCCCCCCCGGAGAGGCTTGCCGCGATCTCTGGATTGTGGTTCGTCGTTCCACCGACGGCTGTGACATAGGGACCTGCGAAAGTACAACGTGTGGTGAGTGTCCCGTCCTGTACTTCTCCCGAGAATGAAACACGTACAGGTCGCGGGCCAGAGTGGGATGAACCGGACGGAGCCGTCGCCCGCCAAGCAGTCCCCTTTGCCGACGCCGTCGTCCCCAGTCGCGATGAGCACGCTGACGCCAAGTGCGCCGAGCATACCAAACTGGGTGCATATGTACATTGTATATGCCACCGGAATATCCTTCTCATCGGCGACGTACGATATGCTGATCGTCCGCGGGATATCACTCTCCGTAAGAATGTAGCCGAGCCAGGACATAAACCAATCTGTCGTGCCCGCCGGCCCGCGGCCGGTACTGTAGAAGATTATCGGGGTCGGATACGCCATGGCCATAGCATACTGGGTGTCGAAGTTCGGCTCGAAGGCGGGGTTGGTCGGGTCGTATCCCCCACCGCGTTGACCTGTATGACGGTGATTGCCGCATTATACCCTTCGAAGCGGAATAGGGACATGAACGTCGCCAGGTCTTCTGGGCTCGGGTATTCATTTAGAATTCCCACAATCCCGAGCGCATTCCGGTCCAGAGAAGCGGGCCTGTATTCGGTCGTCTTGCACAGGGAGCGCAGAAACGATGGCGTCCTCAATTTATCACCGCGGCTCGACAGCACAGTCACAGGCTCTCCTGATACCGGCTTCTTCAACCCCGCTGTCGCCCCGCCGGACCGCTTGCGCGGTGACTGCCACTGCGTGTGCGGGGTGGAAAAGCACGTCGTCGGCACTACAGTCTGCACGAGCTCGTGCAGTGCAGCGGGGAGCGCGTAGCCAACCGTGCGGACGACTGTTTCATTTGTCTCGACATGCCTGTAGAGCTGATATGATGCGCCAAGGAGAGCGTTGGCCTGGATTATGGACACGCCACTGAGAGTCAGCGTGGTGCCGCCGTGTGTCATCGAGACGGACGAGGAGGGTACGCCATGGAATTCCAGCCAGGAATGGACGAGCTCGAGGGTTCGTGGAGGCGGAGAGACAAGGTCCGCAAGCTGCTCCTTGGATAAGTATGCGCCATATCTGCATTAGAGCAGCAACACTGGTGAGTACATGCACGGGAAGGAGCGGCGGAGTAGACGTGCCTTGGATGGTTCGGGTCGCTGACCTGGTATAGTGTGTCAATCAAAGCGTTCTCACGTTGGACTTTGAGTGCAACGTAGAGGTCGATGGTGGTGCCGCCAAGTGGATTGCCAGGGCTCTCCCAGTTCTCCGGTACGGCATTCCAAGAGTGCTTGATACGCATGTCGTCCCAATGTGGTAAGAATGGCTTCGCTAGACTGCCAAGGAGACAAATAGCAGCAAGGACGGAAAGCGCAGAGATCAGATGGTAGCGCATTATTACAAGGTTCACCGAGAGGGTCTCGACAATACGCTAGCGGTAGGTTCGCGAGGATGCCGGAAACGTGCTTTTATGGTGGATTACTACACCATGACGGGAAATCAGTAAAGGTAAGCAAAAGTGTTTCGATGCTGATACCCTTGAATTTTGAATTGAAAGAGGGTGAGGCTTGGTGAGGACCGAAACGAATGGAGTACTACCCGAAGCCTCTACAACAAACCTGAGAGCCTGTTCAGTACGTCACGGTATCTTGTCGCGCGGCATCAGCCAAAAAGTGCGCCCGAGGGTCTTCGAAAATATAGACACGAAGGGAGAAGCCAGTATCATCACGAGATGGCCGCTCAGTTCCCGTCCATTCCGCGGTCGTAGGCCCCTGATTAGTGTTTTGGGGATTACAGTAAGAGAGCATCAGAAGCGCGTTTTGTATTACTATAGAGATTTACTGAGGCAGGCAGCCGGTTAGGTGAACTATGCGTGAGAGTGGGAGTTCAGAGGAGAGCGTAGGCTCCTCTTCCCGAGATATTATTCTTAGATAATCGTTTAGTTACGGTAATATTATTAATATGTCGGTCTAGCCTCGGTTTGCCGGACTGCGTCCGTTCCGGGCTGAATCCCAACAATTACTGGTGTCCCTCACGCGGTTGGTCCCGGTGGAATAAGCTGCACGATAGGTCTTGACAACCGCTGCCAGTGCCAGCCTAAGTGTGAACACTTGCAACTTGTGTGAGGACGAGAACGGGGTCCAAGGCCCAGGACCAAGGGGTTGTTGGGCATTCCTACAGCAACCCAATCCCTTGCCCAAACCGTTGTACTAATTAGTGGCAACCTCCAGTGACAACGGAATTGGGTTTCTAGCTAGACGGATGTCGCCTGGCCGCCAACAGGTACAGAGTATGCACACCCCATATCAGACATTTTCGACCAGGACAGCATTTGTATATTGGTGATTCATTCTACACGCCGTTCTTCCGGTAGAATCAAGGGCAGATGTACTAATAGTTTGTAGTTTTTTGGGGGGGATATCTTTCTCCGCTGGAGTGTTTCGTGTGTTGGTTACTTGGGTATATGAACACAGAAAGCGTCCCCTCACCGCATGGTACACTCATATATGTGAGTTTGTGTAAATTCAGAAAATGGGATGAGGGCAAGGATGAGGGGCTACTGTAATAGTAGATGAAGCGCCGGGAGCGGTCGTCTTGCAGTACTATCACAATGGAGACGGCTGTGCATCTGACTGCGATGCTCGCTGTGGTGTATATCGAACGAGCACGGAAATGTTTATGTTACGGTGATCACGAACAAGGAAAGGAAAGGATGCAAGGTGGGCCACTGTCGACTAACAAGGTAGATTGAGCTCCAGAAGACCGTTTGCATGATCGGACCTATTTTAGTACGTTCGACATAGTCTTCTTCAACTTGTCAATTACACTCGCAAGGGCCCGGATCTCACCTCGAAGCTCGTGTGACGTACTGTACACTGATACCGTTGAGCATTTTCCCATAACGGAACCAAGAATGGAAATGTAGGCTCTTCGAAGCTCGCAATTTGGGATGAGTGTCGGCTAGACACGGGTTCTCGCGTCGAGGTCAGTTAAATTGTGTGGGAGTGGCCCTTGATTTACCACACGGAGTTGTATCCCACCTGGCTCAGAACTGATTCGAAGCCGGTGTGTTCGTAGCGTGCCATTTAGAGAAAGGGCGCCTGTAGCTGAGAACGTCTATTCTTTCACCCACGGAAGCGTACCAGGAAAGATCCGCATGCCATCCTTTGGACATCTCTCCAGCAGCTCGCATATTCCGGTGCACCGACGTGGTAGCCGTGGGCCTTCGCGTGAGGGTTCCTTCCTGCGCGCTTCGGGACCAGGTGCGCGTGGCAGCCATACAGGTCTGTAGAGTACGGTATGAGCGCGTTGGTCAACTAGGGGGGCAAAAAGATGCGGGTCAGACAGAAAAGGTCGCGCGGGAAGACGCCGACTTCGTCCCATGCCGCCTGGCGCTCGTCTGCCTCAGTCCCGAGCAGGATACCACATACGTGAAGTCGTACTTGGGCTAGCGCCGTGCGCGTCGGTGGAGTTGCCCGAAGAGACGCCGCTTGAAATCGTGGTCGACGACGGTGGCGCGCTAGATAGGCGTCCGTGAGCTTGCGGAAGCGGGCGACGGAAAACGACACGCTTTGGAACGAGTCGAGCGCGGCGTCTTCCGTCGCCGCTCGCGTGAACCTGTCCGCGGGCGGAAGAAGGCTCGTGGCGCGTGTGAAGCGCAGGTACAATTCGCACTCGGAGGTCGCGCTCAGGGGAGATGTGCAACTTCTGCATCCAACGTTAGAGACAGGTCTCGGGCTGCTCGCTGGCGACATGATGAACGAGAGACATACCCGCTAAAGACGAGGAGTGCTTTGGGATCTTCCGAGGCGATTTGGTAGCTGGATTGAGATTAAAAACGGAAAATGGGCTTAAAACCCGGATGGCACTCACACACGAGAGATGTGTGCGTGGGATATGGACGGATGCCCGCGTCCTCTTTGATACGATGCGAGGAGCCACGAATCCCCATTTCGCCGTCTTTGGGGTGCGCTCCTGTCCAAATGCCATGGCAGGTACGCTTGCAGGTACGATGACAAGGTGGTCGAGGCCCGACGCTGGAGGCTTTGACGGCAATGTCTCTATGATGCTATGAAGCAGCGCAAAATCCTGAATGGTACAGGGAACAAATGTTGAACAAGACCGAGAGCGTTAAGAGGGTGAGCAGGAGAAGCCGCGTGTCACAAAATTCCGACCCTATAATTAATTTAAAATCAATTGTAAGGGTCTTATAGTATTATAAAATACTTAAATGCTCAGAGCTGAGTGCGAACACATCAAACGCCTACTGTACCCAGTATCACAAACAGCTCCACCCCGGAAGTGCAAGTAAATGGCAGTCCTAGGCACTCTCGTCCTTCTACTTCGTCCGCATCAGCATCTATCCTTATTTTACCTTTTCTGACCGGTGTATGTCCTGCAGAGCCAGGTGTCATTCTTTGCGTGCCCTGCGACGGGACAAGTTTCATGGGACCTCCTGTCGGAAATTTCGTGTACGTACTTTCATCGATGCCTTATTCAACATCCTGCCTCATGGGTTAAACACCGTCCTAGATTACCGCACAGTGAGAATCGCCAGTTGTGGGGGATTAGCAACGAGTCGCATGGTGGTATTCCATACAATCACCACACGAAGTCAGGCGAAACCGTGCGGGATAAACCAGATGGTTTTGTTTTGTTATACCGTTGACAGTCCTTCAGGTATGTGCACTCTCGCTGTCATTGCCATACAAACTTCAACCCAACCGGCCGAATAGAACACTGCGCTGGGTCATCTTTTCTCCAAGTCGTTGTCTTCAATGGATCAGAGCACGCCTCCCCATGCAGCCGGGCAGCAGCCGCGCCCCGTGGTTCACCATCTGCGTTCATACGAGAAAGAGGTCCGTGGACCAGTTCAAGCCCCTGGCCGTCTGCAGTTCCTCTGCGAGTGGCCCGATTGCCCCTATGAAGAAAAGCCCGAACGCCCCCGCCTATGCGTCGCAACCTTGATTTAATTTTACAAATATAATAGAAAATCAACAAGCTATTTCCCACCGACCCCATTTTTCAACACCATCGCGACTGGCGCCTGCCCCGCCACCCATCCCTGGCTCGGAAGCGCGCGCTCCGCCGACCCACTCATTTACACCGCTCCGAGGTCATCACAGGACGCAGCGTTCAACCCATCAACATTCGGCAAGCCGCTCGATGCCGTGTTCCGTTTACAGGAATGTACATACCTGACGCAGAGGGTGCCAATCGTACTCCCGTTCCTCGCCGACGGTGTCCTCGCACTCGGCGGGTAGTCAGAGGATATCTTTCGCGTACCAGCTGACTCTGACGCGGCGCTGCATTCAAGATGGGCTGGACCGCGGCTCGTACACGCTGGAGGGCGTCGACGACCCGCCCGTACCTGCGTCGTTGTTCAAGCTCTGGTTGCGCGAACTGGTCGACCCGCTAGTGCCATCGGAGATGTACAACGACTGCATCGCGCAGGCGACGCCGAGGCGTGCTGTGCGGTGGTTGAGCGGCTACCGACGGCAAACCGCCGTGTGGTGCTGTTCGTCATCAGCTTCCTGCAGCTATTCCTTGACGGGCGTGTGCTCGCCGCCACCAAGATGACGAGCGCGACCCTGCTGCGGTGCGGGTCCGACTCGATCGCCGTCGTGTTCAACAATGCTCAGTGAGTTGCCTCTGTTTTGCGCTCGGGGCCGGATGCAGTGATCGCTGATTTGATTGGACGCGGCAGATACGAGCAGGCGTTTGTGCATAACCTGCTGTTACACTTGAATTGCGGCGAGATCGACGCGCAGTATGTTCCGCTGCACGGCCTCGGGCATCGAAATCACGAAATTGCCGCGCACACTCCTGAGAGTGGCCCGGTTCGCTTATCTTTCTCTACTTTAGCTGACTTGTCACTTGATCGCAGTTGTTCGAGTCGACCGCTTTATCTCCCTTGTTCGTTCTGTTGTTTCGATATCATCGTTCATTTCCTCGTAGCATTTGATACCACCCAGATCTAGATCCACGCATACAATCCCGGCAATCTTATTTTCGTTCATTCATAGCTAGCTGGCTTTCTTTTATCTTTTTTTTTTTTTCATTCCGACTTTATACCTCTCAACATCATAGGGCTTTATCGGTATCCTTAATATCACTTGTACTTTTCAGGACTCGTGGCCTAGTCTCAAAAAGCGGAGGATTTCAATTTTAGCACCGTGGGCGAGAGGGCCCGCGAACGTGGTAAACGGCCGACTCTTCTTGACTCTTGAGCAAGGCTCACGTGCCGCTATCACCATGACGTCGGCAGCAACCGCTGTGCATGACTCACCGTAAGAGTGCTAAAACAGTCTGTATATGTCTGTATCTGTATAGTCGCGACCCTGACACCTCCGAATCACCGTTACTGATTCCCTCTAAAAGAGGCGATGGCGATGGAGACAGCGAAATCACAAGAGCGCCATACACGAGTCCCGCAGAGATGCGGTTTGAGAGACTTCCCCGGGAGTTCTTTCTCAATGTCGACGGTCTGCACCGCCAAGGCTCATACGGAAAACTCCCAGGGCTCTTAGAGCTTACCACTACCCATCTCCAATGGACCCAGGGTGGAAAGAAGGCGCCCGCTGTGCCCGTGGCACACCCAGAGTTACTTGTGCGTTTGACGTCAATGCCTTCTAAGCCTACAGTTTTACACCCCCGCCCTTGTTTTCAGCACCTTTTTCTTCGAAGGAAGGCGGAGCTCAAGTACGCCTTAAAATTAGCCTCGAGAATGATAGCAACGGCCACGACCTTGCCTTCACTTCCCCCCTCTGGCCCTGACGGAACGCGAGGTGTTCAAGGCTCAGCGCTCAGTGCTCAGCTCACGACTATAATCAGCAACAAATGCGCTGCGCGCAACATTGGCGCGGTACGGCCTCCCGTAAACAGGTGCCCAAACGCCCGCTTCTTCTCCCAGCAGCGCTGTTCCCGCCCCCGCTCCTTATCGGCCTTCAAACCCTAAGTGCCGAGTTCGAGTTATGTGAACGACGATTCCCACATCTAAATACGCCCGACCTCGCGGCTCTTCATCGCGAATTGGTCGTGTCCGGTCAGGTTACCGAGACGGAGTTCTGGGAGGGACGCGAGGTGTGTGACGTGCCCACCCACGACACGCCATATTTGATGTAGGATTGTGTCTTAGCATCTCCTGCTGGCGCAGGCCGCCTCCGGCTCTCAAAAGGAGGGCCGACAAGGTCAGCTAGTAGACCCGAGACCACAGGCTGTCGAGGGTGGCGAAAACAAGATTGTGACCGCACCGCAACTCGTGCACGATGTCTTTGATGAGTACCTTGTCGTTGCAAAGGCCTATGACGAGACGCGCCGAGCAAAGTAAAGTCCTTGCGCCGTACCCCGTCTCATATTCTGTACGGTAACCGTCCAAAGCCGAATGTTGAAAACGATATTTTTAGTCAAAGCTTTCTATTCGCATCGAGCCTCGATTCGTTTCACCGCAACCCAACATGTCGTTAAAGACGACGCAATCTTCGACAAGTATCTAGAAAAGCCAGATGACGGTGAGGTGAGGTCCTTTTATTCGGGTGCAACCCGTCCCACTAACGTATGTCTCACAGAGCTGGAGCCCGGGAGACCGCGGGACGACGAGGTAGACCTATTTATTGACCTCGAACGAAGCAACCCATACAAACAACGCACTACTGTAAACACTTTCTCTGGCTTCAACCACGCACCATACATGGCTCAACTAGTAAACAATTCCGGAACCATTCAACAATGGATCTACTTAACCCTCGTGGACCTCAACTCCAGTAAGAATATAAAATTGAAGGGGAGTACTGTTTCTCAGAATAGTTTAAACAAGATCTTGTCTGTGCAGATGTGTTTTGGACCGAAGACTGAGACAACATTAAAAGTTGACAAAATATTATGTAAGAACAGACGAACCACATCAGTAGCCATAATAAAGCTTGCAAATAGCCCGACAGAGTGCTCTTGAGAAGATGCAGCAAGGTATTGTTGAATCTTTGAGTCAACATCTGTCTCCCGATAGTCAAGCTCAGCCTGGGTTAAAGCTGATTTGGATGACAAGTTTGAGAAACGCAATGAAGTGGCATGCTTCAAGATGATGATAACCGCTTTGATCAAGGTTAAATGCACCGTAGAAATGATAAAGTGAATTAATACCAAGGGCCAAATGATAGCAGTCAAGACCGGTGGCGGTGAACTAGAGGGAAGGGTGTTGTAAGCCGGGGAATGGCTGTAATACGAAGATAAGACATTTGCAATGGTGGGCAGTGACATAATCTGCATCACTTAATAATGAAGTAAGATTTTGGTGGCGTGAACATATGAAGAGTATTTACAAACTGGAAAGAAAGTCACCAATTAGCAGACCGTAAAGGAGAGAATGCACCCACATGCTCGTCAGCCAGGGATGATCATGATTGGTAGAGAGTCAAAGACAGGGGATAAAACGCAGCGAGGTAAACGGAAACTCACATGCTGTAGAGCCAAGACAGACATCGTTAGCAGGCTTGGATCAGAGTGAGGTGTGGCAGCCACTCACTTCCTGGAGAACCAAGGAAAGGCGTCATCGTCGGCGGCTATGAAACGCAGCGAGCCACAGCAGCCACTCACTCTCTGGAGAGCCAAGGACAGGCGTCGTCAGCGGGCTTGAAATGCAACCAACCACGGCGGCCACTCACAGACTGGAGAGCCAAGGACAGGCGTCGTCAGCGGGCTTGAAATGCAGCCAGCCACCGCAGCCACTCACTTCCTGGAGAGCCAAGGACAGGCATTGTCAGCGGGCTGGAAACGCAGCCAGCCACTGAAGCTACTCACGAACTGGAGAGCCGAGGACAGACACTGTCAATGGGCTTGAAACGCAGCCAGCCATCGCAGCCACTCACTTCCTGGAGAGCCAAGGACAGGCGTCATCAGCGGGCTTGAAATGCAGCCAGCCACCGCAGCCACTCACCAACTGGAGAGCCAAGGACAGGCGTCGTCAGCGGGCATAAAATGCAGCCAGCCACTGCAGCCACTCACTCCCTGGAGAGCCGAGGACAGGCGTCGTCAGCGGGCTTGAAACGCAGCGAACCACCGCAGCCACTCACCAACTGGAGAGCCAAGGACAGGCGTCGTCAACGGGCTTGAGACACAGCAAGCCACTGCAACCACTCACGAACTGGAGAGCCAAGAACAGGCGTCGTCAGCGGGCTTGAAACGCAGCCAGCTACCGCAGTCACTCACTCCCTGGAGAGCCCAGGACAGGCGTTGTCAGCAGGCTTGAAACGCAGACAGCCACCACAGCCACCCACAGACTGGAGAGCCGAGGACAGATGTCATCAGCGGGCTTGAAATGCAGCGAGCCACTGCAGCCACTCACGAACTGGAGAGCCCAGGACAGGCGTCGTCAGCGGGCTTGAAACGCATCGAGCCACCATAGCCACTCACGAACTGGAAAGCCGAGGACAGACGTCGTCAGCGGGCTTGAAATGCATCGAGCCACCGCAGCCACTCACTTCCTGGAGAGCCGAGGACAGGCATCGTCAGCGGGCTTGAAACGCAGCCAGCCACCACAGTCACTCACCAACTGGAGAGTCAAGGAGAGGCGTCGTCAGCGGACCTGAAACGCAGCCAGCCACCGCAGCCACTCACTTCCTAGAGAGCCGAGGACAGGCGTCGTCAGCAGGCTTGAAATGCAGCCAGCCACCACAGTCGCTCACTTCCTGGAAAGCCGAGGACAGGTGTCATCAGCGGGCTTGAAATGCAGCCAGCCACTGCAGCCACTCACAGACTGGAGAGTCGAGGACAGGCATCGTCAGCGGGCTTGAAATGCAACCAACCACTGCAGCCACTCACAGACTGGAGAGCCGAGGGCAGGCGTCGTCAGCGGGCTTGAAACGCAGCCAGCCACCGCAGCTACTCACTCTCTGGAGAGCCGAGGACGGGCATCGTCAGCGGGCTTGAAATGCAGCCAGCCACCGTAGCCACTCACTTCCTGGAGAGCCGAGGACAGGCGTCGTCAACGGGCTTGAATCGCATCGAGCCACCGCAGCCACTCACAGACTGGAGACCCGAGGACAGGCGTCATCAGCGGGCTTGAAACGCAGCCAGCTATAGTAGCCACTCACGAACTGGAGAGCCAAGGACAGGCGTTGTCAGCGGGCTTAAAATGCAGCCAGCCACCACAGCCACTCACCAACTGGAGAGCCAAGGACAGATGCCATCAGCGGGCTTGAAACACAGCCGGCTACCGCAGCTACTCACTTCCTGGAGAACCAAGGACAGACGCCATCAGCGGGCTTGAAACGCAGCCAGCCACGGAAGCCACTCACTTCCTGGAGTGCCGAGGACAGGCGTCGTCAGCGGGCTTGAAACACAGCGAGCCACTGCAGCCACTCACTTCCTGGAGACCCGAGGACAGGCGTCGTCAGCGGGCTTGAAACGCAGCGAGCCACTGCAGCCACTCACTTCCTGGGAGCCGAGGACAGGCGTCGTCAGCGGGCTTGAAACACATCGAGCCATGGCAGCCACTCACTTCCTGGAGAGCCGAGGGAAGGCGTCATCAGTGAGCTTGAAATGCAGCGAGCCACCGCAGCTACTCACCAACTGGAGAGCCGAGGGCAGGCATCGTCAGTGGGCTCGAAATGCAGCAAGCCACAGCAGCCACTCACAGACTGGAGAGCCGAGGACAGGCGTCATTAGCGAGCTTGAAACGCAGCAAGCCACAGTAGCCGCTCACAAACTAGAGAGCAGACCAGCAGTGCGGTCATATTAGTCGAATTGAAAACCATGAGTAAGACCTGGTACTCACCAACTAGGAGTTGGGCGGCATCAAGCGTATGAGCCATGAACTACAAACTAAGACACTATTAACACTTACCCAGAGGAATGGAAACGGGATAAGACATTCCCGAACTATATGTTTGACCTCCGAGTCGTTGCCAATATGGGATTCGACACTGCAATGCCCATTATGTTCGTTCACTTCGCCCCTTCAATTGGCACACTCACCGTTTCAACGCTGTTTTAACACTCAATTCTAAATTACCCCTTTGAACGGCCAAAAGCATCAGTGCGGTGGTCTCTTCATTCAAGGCTGCAGCCGTCGTCTCAATAAGCTCATCGCAGCGCGTATCTTGCATGTACATTTCTGCCGAAGAGCATTAGCACGTAACTCTGGTATTTGTCTCTGAACCCACTTTCTAATCGCACGAATCTAACACCGTCACCAAGGGGACGCAAGTAGTACTCTTGAAAGTGTTCCTCCGTCACTTGAGACACGTCGTCATCTGGGCTTCCGAAATCCTCCACATTGATTCGAATATTTTTACGGAATTGATCGTATTTTGTGAACACGGCGATGACAGGGACTTGTTATTCTGTTAAATACAATCACGAATGTCAGTAACGACCGACGCACCATTCGGGTCGGGGCAGATGTCCTTGAAAAATCTCAGATCGAGCTCTGGTCGTTGGTTGTCCATTGGGACACAGTACCTCAAAATATGACCGTCAGTTGTGGTAATCGTGGACACTGGAGAGTCCCAAACCAAATCGCATGTAATCTGTCTCCCAGTCGCCTTTCCCCGCACTTCCGTTGAATGAAACTTTGTAAAATCCCGAGTTCGTATGTGCTAGCCGACTCGATTCCACGAGAGTCGTGGAATACGTATCCCGTATGATTAGAGAAAACAAGCTCGTCATCAATGGTGTGTTCGCCTCGCTGGTTCCACGTTTAGAGGCAACCGAAGAGAAGTACTATTGTTACTAACGTCGATGGACGGCTCAAGTGTCATCTGGTTGGCAGTGAGATCGGATTCGCACATAAAAGTCGGACCACGTAGTACCTCTTCTTCTCCTCGGTAAACGATGGGGCTGTCCGTGGTATCACATACTCGCTGTAGGATAGAAGTCTTGCCAGCGTTTGCACGCCCTATAATCAGGACTCGGAACTTGACATTTGGAATTCGACGAGGGGGTTGTTGCCGGTGCATTGGAGTGACGGAGAAAGAGTTGTTGATCGATTCGACCCCGTCCTCGATCGATGGTTCACACGGTTCACCTTCCTTACTATGCTTACCACACCTCTGCAAAAAAACGGTAATCTTTTTTTGTAGCTTCAACAACATATCGTAGCTACTTCGTTTTGTACATATCAATAGATGCATGTATCTCACACCTGAATCTGATTTTTATTCATTTGTTTCTCAACCCGTTCAACGTGGAGTGGTGGGACCCACCTCTGCAAATTTTGGTCACGCACTGTCACGACGGCAGCGTCGGTTTTGGCAGACGGATGAATGGCCAGTGTTTTGGCAAATGTGGCAAAATGTGGCAACATGTGTCAGACATTTTGCTGTCCGAAAAGGAGTTTGCCGAATTGGGTCACGTTTTGTCACCTCTACATGGTCCTTGGAGAATTCTTTGTCTCCAAATTGATCGCCTTTGTCTATCGACCCCAAAGTCTGTAGAGTCACTGCAGTAATGGATAGTAACATCACAGTAAAGTGAGATCCAATAGAAATGTTGGGATCACTCAGATCTGGGGCTGTGGGCACACTTTCTGGACCACCCCACCGCCTTTGTCGATTTTTCACGACCATAATTTTGCTCTGATCCTCATTATATTGTATGATCTCACATCTGTACATGCTAGAGAATATAGTGTTTTTGTTTTGGGAAGAAAGGGTGTCAGGAAAGTACTGATCCATTACGATCTTTTGGAATTTGCAGATGTAGGTACGTTTGCAGAGGTGTGGTAAGCATAGTATAGCTGTTTTCATAACAGTTGCCGATATTTTTTTTTGCAGACAGCTGGACATCCAAACTCAAGAGCGGGGTTCATAGTTGGAAATCAGGCCATCATACATAATTGAGGTTATCGAATAGGTATCTTGGAAAAATAGGGTTATTGAATAGTTATCTGGCATGCCATCTCTGAGTCTGCGTGTCCTCTCTCCCTTCCAAACCCTTCAACAATGGTCCACTGGTGCTCCAATGTCATCAAGGAGGCTTTATTGATGTCCTTTCAGGGGCTGTGTGACTCAAAATTGGCAGTTTCACTGTGATCAGTATATGGTTGCTCGAGATGTTCCGTAGCACACATCGCCAGACGACTTGCCTCCCCCACCACCAATTGACAATGGTCAGCCGCACATGCTCACTGCCATTCAAGTGAAGGTAAATCTAGTGATTTGAGGTCTGGTCCGGTCCGGTCTTTTGCACCAGATGTTGTGCAACCGGACCAGGACTGGTTGCCACAAATGGGAATTTCGCAAAGACCGGACCGAGACCGCAGCCAACCGGTCTACGTCGGTCCGGTCGCAGCAAAATACCCGGTTTCAACCAGTCTTTCTCGAGACCGGTCAACAACCAGTCTCAACTGGTTTTTTTGTGGTTGCAACCGGTTCTGAGTCTAACTATAGGTGACCTGAGTGCTTTGGTGAGGCGTGCCAGTTGCTGATTCATCATCGGATGACAACTTCTGCCGCGCGCGGCCTCGACATTTCTGCAATCCAGCTATGTTCTTTTTCTTCATCCTCTTACTGAATGTTTTTTTTTCTTCTCTAGATTGTTTTCGGCGTTGCCTCCACCTCACCAGTGCAAGACTGTCCGGCATGCAAGAATGATGCCACGGCACTACGACAGCAACACGGGCGCTGTGATGCTACGACAGCGACACAGCGCCGCTACACTACGATGGCGACGCAGCACCATGGTGCTGCGACAACGACACGATGCCATTGCGCTATGATGGCGACACGTCACCGTTGTGATGCGACAGCGACACGGCCCTGGAGTGCTACGATGGCGACACGGCCCTGTTGCGCTGCGACAGCAGCAAGGGCCCTGTTGCACTATGACGGCGACTCGGACCCATTGCCTGCGATGGCGACACGGTGCCATGGCGCTGCAACAGCGACATGGTGCCATGACGCCGCGACAGCGACATGGTGCCATTGCGCTGCAACAGCGACCTAGTGCCGTTGCGCTACGACGAGGACACGGCACTGTTGCGCTGCAACAGCGGCTCAGCGCCATTGCATGACGATGGTGACTCTGCACTGGAACCCTACAACTTCGACTTGTCACTGCAGCAACACGACGCTGCGGCGCTACGACACCGACGCGGCGCTGCAACATTGACATGGCGCAGCGACACTGCGACATCGACGCAGCGCAGTGACACTGCAACATCAACACCGCGCAGCGACACCGCGACATCGACATGGTGCAGCGACACCGCGACATCGACATGGCGCAGCGACACCGCGGCATCGACACTATCCAGGGACACCATGACGTCAATGCGCACAGCGACACCGTGACGTCGACACAGCGCAGTGACATCATGGTGTCGACGCAGCACCGAGACACGAACATGACACGGCGCAGTGACACCGTGATGTCGACGTGGCACAGCAACATGATGGTGTCAACACAGCACCGAGACACGAACACGACGCGGTGCAGCGACACCACGATGTCGATGCGGCACCGAGACATGAACACGACGTGGTGCAGCGACACCGCGATGTTGACGTGGCACCAAGACACGAACACGACGTGGCGCAGCGACACAGCACTGATAAATTCTTAGATTACAAGTAGTAGTAGTACAGTAACAACTAATATATTGTGCACAATAATACTGTCTGAATGTGTGAACATAATCTTGGTTGGTTGCTGTGAAGACTGGTTTCAACCAGTTTTTTTTCGGTTGCAGAATGTTCGCTGAAAATGGGCAACTGCAACCGGGCTAGTTCCAAAAAGGGTGCAACCGCAACCGATGGTCTGGTTGCACACCGGTCCGGTCCAGTTGGGTCCCGGTCTTTTTCCGGTCCTATGGACTGGACCTTAAAACACTAGTAAATCTACAATATATTGGTTGTGGACGTCATCTCACTGTCACAATTCCACTCTTCAGGTCCTCACCGCACCCAAATCCACACCGACACCTCCACCCTTCGCTGCCCCGTCACAGCGTGCAAGACTCAAGTCAAGTTCCTACTACCTCCACCTTGCTGTTACATCACGGTAGGGACGTTCTCCTGACTTGGGATAGGTTCTCTACAGGGACACTGCACTAAGAGTCACGGGGTTGGTTCGGTGTTCAAAGGGAAGTTCCGAAGAGGAACTTCAGTAAAAGATGAACAAGGGGACTATGCTCAGATAGTCCTTGAGTGGATAGGAGGGCTTGCTGGGGTTCATGAGAGATGGAGTATCAAACAGTTTGATTGCTCGGGTACCATAAGACACAAGAAGTCAAGTCTGGGGCTACTAGCAGCCAATGCAGACAGTACTTATAGTAGTTAGGATACTAGGATGGAGTCATGAATGGATCCTAGTATCGAGTCATCGTAAAGTAATAACGAGTCATAGCACGAGTCATAAGGGCTCATGCAGTCGTAATGAGTCAATAAGAGTCATAGTGCTCCATCAGGGTCAAGGGGAACAACAGTGACTCACTGAGCAATCACATAGGAGTCATAATGGCTCCGAGATATCGAGTCAAAGGTCACAAGACCTATAAATCACAAGACACCATGTCACGAGACAACGAAGTCCGAAAAGAGAAAAATAAAGTAAACCATATGAAATCATGACATAATCCCCCTTCCAAGCACAAAGTTGCCTTGACTTTGTCAAATCTGAATCAGCAAGGTACTGGCATGAAAACGAGTTAGGGCAGTCAGTCCAATGGTACCTAGGACCAGGACACTCCTGTCGCAGTTTCTTCATCACTGGGGGCCCGTCTTCTTCATCATAATCCTCCAGGGCCACCTTTTCTTGGATCCATCCTCTGGATCTGCCTTGCACTTCATGGTCCCAAAACTTGACCATACCCTCTTCCGTACTAGGAAGGGGCTTGTCATCCTGCAGGGGCACCACTCCCTTGTTCTTCGGGCGCGTCTTCTGGTTGCTCTTGGCTCAAGGCCACCAGCTCCGGAACTTCTCTGTCATCTTCTTAGCCCTACCCTTCAAGGTCTTGGGCGCGTCGTGGATCAACTCCTCCCTCCAGCTTTGGCTCTCGCTCCAATAACCACTGGACGAGCCAGTACTACCCCATGATGAGCTCGCTGAACTGGGCCAGTCATGTTGGCCATCTGCAGCGTTGAGCTGGTTTTCAGGGTCTGTGTCTGCACTCCGGAGGTGCACGTGGGTCTCTGGGGTCAGGGTGATGGGAGTGTCTGTGGGGCGGAGGTATTCATCCCAAAGCATCCACACATGGTCCTCTACTGTGAGGGTCGACATGGCGGTCTGGGCCTCCGAAACTAGGGTGCTGGGGGCGAACTGCCCCTCTGAGGGTTCCAGAGGACAGTTCTGATAGGTGGGTGCTGGAGAGACTGGGCTGGGCAGAGGGTTTTGCCTGTCTGTTGTCATGGCAACGGCTGGTGACAAGGCAGCCCAGTCAATGGGGGAGAAGGGATCTTCTGGAGAGTATGGTGGGACAGGGAGAAGTCTAATGTTCTGGGGAATGATCAAAGGAGGGAACGCAGAGGTGGACTGCATAGAGATGGTGGGAGCTGATGGTGAAGACATGATAGCAGGAGTAGAGGCAGAAGGGATAGTTTGAAGGTGATGGTGAGGATGTGAGGGATAGGGATTACCACGGGTCAGCAAAACCCGCCCAGGTAGCGGGTAAGGGTTTGCCGGGTACAGGTCAGGGTCAGCGATCTCAAACCCTTGCAAACCCGTACCCGTGCGTACCTGTGGCACGGGTTCCCACGGGTATTCTTTCCTTTCCTCCAACCTCCAACACACACTCTCACGGTCTTACCACTGCTATTTTTGTCACCCTCGTTCCTTGCCCCTGAGCGCTGAGCCCTCGGGTCTCATCTCACGGTTCTCACCTCAGGCGCACGCCGTGCACCATACCACTTTACCACAAGCCCGCGCCACAGACCGGCTGCACAACGACTCAACGAGTCGTCCCGCTCTCGTTCCTTGCCCCTCATGATGGGCCTCAACTCAAGTGCACGGTTCTGCAAGCGCTCGATACTGCTGCTGTTTGTCTTTCGACTCTATCCTTTTTTTGGTATGTCCTTCAGCCTTTTCGACTGCACAATGACTCAACAAGTCGTCCCGCTCTCGTTCCTTGCCCCTCATGATGGGCCTCAAGTGCACGGTTCTGCAAGCGCTCGATACTGCTGCCATTTGTCTATCCTTTTTTTGGTATGTCCTTCAGCCTTTTCGTATTTTCTTTCCATGACTTGCTCAGCCAGATCAATCTTTCTATGCTGCGCAATATTCTTCGTGATCCCTTTCATGTTTCAACTGTGTGCTATCCCTTTCCTAGTCCCGCCCGTTCCTTACAGTCGATGTCACTGAACTCACCGAAGACTGGGATGCCATTCCCACTTTTTAGACCCATCATGTTCTTGTTCGTGTTGTTGTTTCCACTGCCTCAGTGCAGTTAGCTTGAATCGTACGTGTGTTAGTATGTGAATTCGTGTGGTCTGCCAGTACCGGTTTTCGCGTTGACTTGTCCATCTCCCCCGGTGCACATACCCATTCTCGACTAACCTGCGCACACCTACACCATACAGTCCTCAACACGTTCAGTATCTTCCTGAACTAGACCCGTGCCTTGCGATTCGACGACAAGCCGGATTACTTTATTTACGCAAACTCTTCCGCGATCTCTTCAGTGTTCAGTATCTTCCTGAACTATACTCGTGCCTTGCGATTCGACGACAAGCCGGACTACTCTACCTATGCAAACTCTTCCGCGATCTCTTCAGTTCAGTATCTTCCTGAACTATACTCGTGCCTTGCGATTCGACAACAAGCCGGACTACTCTACCTATGCAAACTCTTCCGCGATCTCTTCAGTTCAGTATCTTCCTGAACTATACCCGTGCCTTGCGATTCGACGAGTCGACGACAAGCCAGATTACTCATACCTACGCAAACTCTTCCACGATCTCTTCACCCGCGACGGTTACCAGTATGAGTGTGTTCAGTCCGAGTGTGGTACCATGCAGGTACGGGTACTCGACAAACCTGCACGCACCCGCGAAACCCGCCATCAACCCGTGTCAACCCACATCAACCCGCCACCCGTACCCACGTCAACCTGTACCCGTGGCTAACGGGTACGGGTTTTGGCGGGTACGGGTACGGGTTGGGTCGAGTTGACCCCAGGGTTACCCGTGGTAATCCCTAGTGAGGGAAGAGGATTGGGGATATCTTCTGTCTTCATCCGCCTTATAACTGTCTTTCATTGTTTGGCCTTCTTTGGCTTCTTGTTATACTCCGCAATCAATTCATCTGCGTGTACATCTTCTGCTTTTTCCCATGAACTGTCACTTGTGGGATATCCTTTCCACTTGATTAGGTAGTGCAGTTTGCGCCCTTTCCCTCGGTGCTGCGCATCCAGGATCTTCTCGACTTCATATTTGGGTTCTCCCTCCACTAGATCAGGTGGAGGTCGGGTAAAGTTCGGCCTGTGTAGTTCCGTCTCCTTATATGGCGTAAGGAGGTTTGCATGAAACATGTTGTGGATCTTCCATTGCCAGGGTATCTCCACTTGGTATACTGCTTCTGACAACTGTTTCAGAACCTTGAAGGGTCCATATTGTTTTGGTGCCAACTTGGCCATAGGATAGAGGGTTTTCAGGTTCATACCCTCAACCCATACTTGATCTCTGTCACGAACCTATAAACTTGGTTCGCGACTCGAGCGTCTAAAACCGGTCCGCACCGGACCGGTCTTATGTAATCACCTTCCTAAAGGGGAAATCCGGAATCGGAGTTTGAATTTCATACTCCGACAATCACGTGATCTCCCACTGTTTATCAAGTCACCTGACAACTGAAAGTCGTACCACTCCTTGGATTATTCTGATTGGACTGCGGAGCAGTCAAATCACCATGACACTATCAGCTGCGGAGCAGTCGTACCACTTCTACGATTATTCCTATTGGACTGCGGAGCAGTCACCCCTATGACGTGATTGACTGCGGCGCAGTTACACGTATTATCGCTATTGGACACTATTCTTAGATGTCTCTGGAATGTTCCATTCCGCAGTATTCCGCAGCACCCATGGGTGGCCCTAAGCCTGCCCTAGAGTTACGCACAGACCATGTCTCTAGGTATATAAGCTAGCGCAATACAACGGACAGTCCCTCAGACTGTCCACTTGTGACATCCTCTCCTGCCTGCCTCTTCCTCCTCTTCGCGCACAGTGCCCCTTCAGCTGTTGACCATGAGTCCTCACTAAGCGCCACTATCCCTTGCAAGTTTGCAAGTTCAGTCGTCAATAGGGCTGAACACGAGTGCACCCTTGAGTAACCTGCACCCTTGCTCATGAGTATTTTGCATCATTGAAGTGATACCTGGATCCTTATGAGTATTGACTCATGAGTACCAAATACCCATGAGTATACTCATGAGTACTCACAGACCCATAAGTACTTGTAAGTACTTGGGGGTACTTGTGAGTATGAAGCAGAAAAGTAACAGAAATCATAATATAATCAACCAATATGTCAGTAACCCTCAGACTTCTACAAGTACTTGTAGGACCTGTCACAAGTACTTGTGCAAGTACTCATAGTTTAGGTTGAAATCAATACCTGCACCCTTGGAAAACCCTTGACCATGAGTACTTGTAACTCATGAGTATGACCCTTGTGAGTATTCCCACGAGTAAACCCATAGCCACCCATGAGTTACCTGGACTCGTGTTCAGCCCTAGTCGTCAAGCCAGCCAGCCTCCTCCGTACCGCCTCTCAAGTTCTCCACCACCCCCAGTCTTCAGACCCCATCGTGCCTCCCTGTCGAGTGACAGTGAGTCATCACAATCTCCTTCTTCGTACAGGCGGAACTTCTTATTTCCTTTGTTTGCCAGTCTTATGGCTTTCTGCGCCTTGACAATGCTGTCCTGGGCATCCTTTCTTGCCTTCTCTAGCACCGTGATGCGCTTGGTTACTGATGGAACGTTGCTCTTGTTCCTCCATTCTACTTTTGGTGTGAAACCCATGATTAGATCATACAGGGTTTGTAGTGTTGTCGCGTTTGGCCATTGGTTATGCGCAAATTCTGCCATTGGCAAGTACTTGTGCCAATCGTCTTGCCTCTCGTCACACCAGAAATTCCAGAATCGAAGGTACTGTTTGAGCCATTGGTTTGTCCTTTCTGACTGGCCATCTGTCACGGCGCAGCCAGGACGAGACCCACGCAACAGCAAGAAGTACGCGCAAGATGACCCACGATGGGACAGAGAAGTCCGCGGAGCCACAGCAGTGCTCGAAGACCTGCTAGAGAAGTGGAAGAAGGAACCACTCACACAAGATCACGTGCGAGTGGGACGCGCGGTGAGCACACGTGACCCTTACCTGCCATCACGTGACTATCAGGAGGCGTGGGATTAGGTCGGAGTTATTGGCCGTCACGTGACCCCGGCACATGACCTGCCTCGAACGGTCCGGAAGAGCCTAGATGAGCTTGCACCTAGGCTGAGGCTGGAATGTGAGTCCAGATGAGCTTGAGCCCAGACACGGTCTAGATGGTGACCCCATGACTGTATGGCTGACTGATGCAAATCGAGAGCGAGTTGTGCTATTGGATAGGTATATTAGGGTTTCGGATTCGGGCTGAGCTTGAAAGCTCCCCTCTGTAGTATAAGTAGAGGGCTGAGGACGCGTTATAGTCCTTAGCTTTGATATCTTGTGTCAATCCTTCCCTGCTGTGGAGATTGTATAAAGCTAGATTGCCTCATTGACCATCCCTTCCTTTGTCATCTGTGCTAGTGTGCTGGTTATCGCCACTAAGTGTTCCGCTTGCCATCGTGCTTAGTCATCGCCAACGCCTCGTATCTTATCATTATTGACTTCATCATCGTCTTTGCCTTGATTGGCCACACCCTGCGTATCGCCTTAGCCGTTGCCTATGGGATACTGAAGACGTTAGAACACGTGCAGCAGCAGCAAACAGGCATTTAGAGAGACGTCCAGAAGGAACGTAACACCATCAGTTCTTGGGTGGTATGCAGTACTGATGTTCTGGTGTATCTTCAAAGTTTCACAGAGGCCTTTTGCGAACTTTGCTGTGAATCAGGTATCTCAGTCTGAGATAATCTTCTTGGGAATTCCAAACTGCGTGTAAATGTTCTTTAGGTACAGCTCAGCCACTCCTTCCACAGTAATCGTTTCTTGGCATGGGATGAATATAGCCGCTTTACTGCAGTCATGGTCCATTACTGTGAGGATCGTGTCGTATTTGCCTGACTTTGGTAGTTTTGTGATGAAGTCAACGGCGATGGTCTGAAATGGCAAGGAATGTTCTGGTGTGATGGGGATCATTGCGGGCTTCAAAGGCCTTGTGTTAATCTTGTTGGCCTGACATGCGCCACATCCTTTGACATATTGCTCCACATCTTGTTTCATGTTTGGCCACCAGAAGTCTCGTTTTGCCAATTGGTATGTGTTTGAAATTCCCGGGTGTCTGGCTGACGGGGTGTCGTGGTAAAAGTGAATTACCCCCCTCTTAAGATCGTTGTCTCTGGCAATGACAATTCGGTCTCGGTCTTGCCCTAATGGGTCTTTGTCAATCTTCCACCAAATTGATGATAGCTTGATCAATTGATGGGTATTCGTCCAGTTTCTGAGCCTTTCCTGGCTGTCTGGGTTTGTCTGTTGGTCTTCTTTGACCATGTTCTGCAGGGACTGGTACTTTCTGTGGTCCAGTGTTGCACTGAAGTGTTCAGTATCCTTCCCATCGTTGGGGTCGAACTCTTTGCTCAGCATGACATGTGCATGACTAAAGAGCGCCGGTGGTAACACCACAAGCACCTTATTATTGTCATCACCTTGGTCATAATTGGGGCACCTAGGTAATGTATCGGCCCGTCCATTCTTCTTTCCGGATATGTGGATCAGATCGAAGTCATATTCCATGAGTTCTGCATGCCATCGCACTACTCTTCTGTTGTGATCTCCTGGATTTTTCCAAAACAACAGATTAGCATGATCTGTATGCACTTTGACTTTATGCAGGGGCTGATGCAAATAGTGACGCCAATGTCTGAACATTTTGACAAGCACAAGAAGTTCACGGTTGTAAACATCATAATTTCTTTGCACATTGTTCATGGTTTTAGAGAAGAAGGCTATGGGATGCAGCACATTCTTCTTGTCATGTTGCATTAGAACAGCCCCCAGTGCGTAATTTGAGGCATCGATCTTGACTTTGAATGGTTTGGTTTGGTCCAGTTGTATCAGAACCAGTTCTTCACATATCTGTTTCTTCAGTTCTTGGAAAGCTCGTTCTTCTTTGTCGTCCCAGTTCCAAGCAGCGCCTTTCTTTAGTCGTTCATTCAGGGGCTTAGCCACAGATGAGAATCCTCAGATAAAGCATCTGTAAAAGTTGCAGAATCCCAGGAATTTGCATATATCCCGGACATTCTTGGGTGCTTCCCAGTCCATAACTCCTGCGACTTTGACAGGATCCATGGTTACAGTTCCTCCTTGGAGGATTACGCCGAGGAATTCGACTCTTCTGACCTCAAAGAGGCATTTGCTAGGCTTCAGGTATAAATCCAGTTTTTCTAGCCGTTCCAGGACTTTGTTGACTAGTTCTCGATGCTTTTGATCATTGTCTTCCATTGCTACAAGTATGTCATCCATATAGATGATCACCTGCCCAGTTGCTATTAGGTCAGCAAACTGAGTATTCATCATTCTTTGGAAGACTGCAGGAGCATTTTGTAGTCCGAAGGGCATGACTGTTGGTTCGAACAGTCCTAGATTTGTTTTGAACGCTGCTTTGGGTTCGTCTCCATCCCGGAATCATATGTTGTTGTACCCTGCCCATATGTCCATTTTTGTAAAGAGCCTGGCATTTCATATCTTGTCTATGAGCTCTTGGATTAGCGGCAAAGGGTATCGGTCCTGGGACTGTGAAGGAGTTCAACTTCCAGTAGTCGACTACTGGTCGGAGCTTTCCATCTTTCTTTCCCACAAAGAAAAAGGGAGAGGAATATTGTGACTTTGATGGTCGGATATAGCCCTTTTTGAGGTTTTCCTTGATGTAAGCATCTAGCTTCTCTTGTTCTCCACGTGATAGTGGATAGATTTTGCAATCAAGGATTTTCAGGGCATCCAGAATAAAGTCAATCACAATATCCCATGGTTGGTGTTCCGGATATCTTCATGCTTCTTCTTCTGAGAAGACTTTCTCCCATTTGTGGTAGTGCTTGGGAACTATCTCGTCCCAAGTCTTTTCTTCTTTCAGCAATGCCTTGATGGCCATCTGTGCCAATGTCGATGTTTTCTTGATTTCTTCTTCATCCATTCGAGAAACGAAGATTTCTTCTCCAGGCGTACATCTGGTTTGCGCTAGTGTTTAAAAGTCCAGTCATTTAAACTGCAAAAAACTGCAACTGGACCGGACTGAAACCAATCAAAACCGGACTTGCAGTTGCAGTTCTCTGAATTTGGGAATGTGACCGGTTCCGGTTCACCGGAATTTGGTGCCACCCAGAACCGCACAAAACCAGCTCAGGTCGGGCTCAACTGGTCTTTGCTGGGTCAGTTATCACAACCAGACCTTCTGACGCGTGATGCGTGACGCGTGACGGGTTGTTGTTCACTGGCATCCACGACAACTCACCTCGACCACCACCATTGTCTAGGGCCCCATGATGACAGTGCGACTACGACAGGATTGGCCACAACGACGCTAGGTACTACGACTCAGACGAGGGCAACGGCGGTAGTTGGTGGTCCGCCAACACCAACCACCACCACTGCCACCACCACGCTGCAACAATCACCACAGCACGACAACGACGGTATTGGCCACTATGGCGCAGCCACTTCGATGAGGGCGACAGCAGTCAGCTACACCAAGTCACCGACAACTACTGCAACCGCCACCATCACCACACCGACAACTCAAGCTGCAACCACGACAGCACAATAATGACCGCATCGGCCACCATGGCGCGGCCACGGCAACGAGGGCGATAGCGGTCAGCCAACAACTGCTGCCGCCACGACGACGGTGGTGACCCAAATGCCAACGACGACACGGACACAGACCCTTGCGCGGACAATGACGCGGACGCGGATGATGATGCGGACGCGGACGATGATGCAGACGCAGACAACAACATGGACAACGATGTGGACGCAGACAACGACGCGGACAATGACGTAGATGCGGACAACGACGCGGACAACGATGACACGGACGCCAACGACGACATGAAGTCCCGCACTGCGCCGAAGCGTGCACAAGTGTTTACGATCATCCTCATTCCCCTGGGCTCTGTAGCTACCTTGTATATGTAGTAAACTATTGTAGTATTCATAATATATAAATATAATTGTTATGACTGGAGTTGTGTGCGGTCTAAGTTGACCTTTGACCAGTTGTGGCTGACTCAGGAAGAGCCGGTTTGGACCGAGTTGAGCCAGTCTTTGAAAATTCTGCAACCGGACACAACCGACTTTTGTCAGTCCAGCCCGAGTCGGGGCAAAATATTAAAAAATGAGAACCGGTTCAGTCCAGTTTTTCCAAATGAGGGCAAAAAACCGGACCGAGTCGGACTTTTAAACACTAGTTTGCGCCTGTTCGACCCAGTGGTTCCATATCTGGGTGACTCGTGCGTCCTGGTTTAGTGATAGGGTCTTGATGACAAGTGGTTGCATGCTTTCATCAAGGGTGGACATTCTCCAACTAATCTTGGGTTCAAATGCCACCAGCCAGGGGTACCCCAACACCATTTCGTCTTCCCTGAGGTTTGTTACGAGGAATCGCATCGTCTTGGTTCGATCGCCTACCCATACCTGTAGGTCTGTGTAATATTTGATGGTGCCCGACATATTTTGCGTCCCATCAATATTCCATGCTATTCTTGGTCTTTGAAGTTTGAGTCGACCAATTTGCATTCGTTTCATCAGCCAATCGCTGATGAAGTTGTCGGTAGCTCCCAAGTCCATGAGAACTTGTCTTTCGGCCATTGTGTGTGCAGTTTGAATCAGAGTGGGGATTTGGAGACTCCTGTATAGGGATGCTGGGGTCCGGTCCTGAAATGGGGTTCGGACCCGAACCAGCACTGGACCGCACCCCGGGTCTGGTTCGGTCCTGGGGTCCGGTTCAGGGCCCAGCTAGAGGGTCCGGTTCGGGGTTCGCCATTGACCGAGGTTATGTGAACCCGGTCCGGACCAGGACTGCACCTTGGACCACTGGAGTTTGAAGGACCAGACACGCAATGCATGGTACATCTGATGGAATACACAATTATTGCATGGAACGAATATATACAGGTAGCTACTACATGACTACCCCAGCCTGTTGCTGGCACTATCCCTGCTTGATCCCTACTGCTCGCCCCACTCATTCGTCGTCGTCGGCATCGCTATCCAGTGCTGCACCATACCATTGTCATCGCACCCATTGCCATTGCCACGCTGTCGTCGTCATTCCTGTTCAAGTTGCCGCACTGTCGCCGTCGTCACCACACCATCCTGCTGCCATAGTCGCCAGTACCATCGACTATCATCGTCGATATCATGATGCCTCATTGCCACCATCGTCGTCATTGCCGTTATTGCCTTGATGTTACTATTGTGGCCGTCGCTGTCGGTGGTACGGCTGCAGCTGCGCTGTTGCTATGAGGGTGCAGGGAGAGGAGGGGCAGTGGCGTGGTTGGAGGTTCACCCGGGGCAGCAGTTTTGGTAGTGATGTCGACAATGGCAGGTGTTTCGCCGGGGAAGCTATGTAAGTCTGCAATAAACGTTAGTGCGTTATAGCTTAAATGGATCATTACTGTATCCATCTATTTGGGTTTGTGAGGCATCGTTGTCGGTGTCCCTGCAGCAAGCGCGAGCTTGTTTGTATAAGAGCGACGGCCGCTCATTAGTGGGAAGGAGGCAAGGAGCAGACGGGTTTGGACTTACGATCTTCTGCGATGAAAAGATGTGGTGCGGTGGGTACAATGACTGGAGTGTTGTGTACCCTAACGACATCTTGGAATCGACCGATGATATCGGTCTTAGGCACAGCAGAAGTAGGTGGGATGCCAAATAGTGAATTCTGGGGAATTGAATAGATGGACAGAAGACAGGGGAAGCCTGAACACACTCACTGCACTGAAACGTGATGATGTCAAACTCGTTGGGAGAGGTTTGCTACAAGCGAGACCACAATGAAGTGTACAGGCCAGGTCCATGTGTTCTGAGGAAACATCGACATTGACTTGTCTCTTCACGTAACCTCAAACGATATGACGATATGGCTGGAATAGGTTCGTTTGCCAGTGGCGCCACAGGACACCCTTTCCTTATGGCCCCGCAAATAATGTCGAGTGACTTCTGCCAGTGCACATCTGCGAATGTGTGAACCAACCATTACGGAGAAGAATGCACCGAAACGGGTCGAAGAACGAAGAATGTGGAAACAGCTTCCCACACCCACGTTTGGAAACAATCAAAGCAACAATACACGTGACTCGGCCTCTACATTTTCAAGTCACTATCGTACTGCCGCACTTTCGTCCTGCTCCTCCCTTCCCCGCTGTAACAGACTTCTAGCAATCTCCATAGCACCGAAAGCCACACCTCCACGCAGAAGCAAAGACAATGAGCTACGTCAGACACCTTCTTTGGTGCCGTCGTGCTCGTTGTCTCCTCGCTGCTGTGGATGTGTGATGACGATGACGCCTCAGCCGCGAGCAATCCCAACCGTGACGGTCCCAACTTGGCCGCATATTATCTTGTCGGGAGTACTTCCTCCATTCCGTCTTCAAGCCCCTCCCCCTCACCAACACCCTCGCCACAAGTTTCCTCAGACTCTACTTTAATCGCCTCACGATTTCGAGCTCCTCAGTGAGAGAGATTCGCTTCGACCCAATAATTTTATGGGGTGCTGACCACCCTACAGACCTCATCCTAGTTCGTCCATGTACTACTATTTCAACGAGCTCAATGAGTTCGACCAGCTTTTTGTCCATGATGAACAGCTCGTCTACCTCGTCTTCCACCCTGAATACCCCAGATTCAACACCTAACACTAAGCCATCGTCCACCACCGGTAACTCAGCGACTTCGGTCGATTCGGTAACAATCATGAGGAGAACATGGCGCCGCAACGACAATGGCCTGTCGTAGTGGCGACAGCACTGTGACCACGAACTGCAACGACCACTTCGTTATGACCACAACGACTTGAACTTTGAGATGACGACAACCATGTCAATGTGGGGCGGCAAAGGCACGAAGACGACCAGTGCACAAAGGGGCGACAACCCGACTGCAACTGCAACTGCGATGACCGCAAAGAGACGACAACAAAGATGACCGTGACCATGGCACGACGACAGTGGCAACAACCACAACCACAACCACAACGTGGTGAAGACCTGGGGGGCAAGGGAAAGGAGGATCTCGCGGAACAACTGTGAGCCTGGGTATGGGATTCACGCGGGTGCAGGAGCGGATAGATAGCTGTAGGGCTTCTGTAATGTTTTTTTTAGATTTTTAGAGATTTGTTTGAATTTTTTGTGAGGGTTCGGGGTTCGGTTCAGGTTCGGCCCCCTCTGAGCGCCGAACCGCACCTGGACCACACCGGACCCCCCAGGGGTTCAAGGTTCGGCCTGAGAGCCCGAACCGGACCGCACCAGACCGCGGCAACCCTAATTGCCATAGTTACAGGTCACAGTGTGGTATCGCGTTTCTGCCATCGCAGTCGCGGTTGACTCCTGCGGCCAGGGCTGAACATGAGTCCGATCCGTGGCACCCGTGGCCCTCTCTAACGAGCCAAAGTTCATCAAAATCGGCCAAGAATTGAAGGAGATATGGTCAAAACATTATTTCATTCATATCTCAGTCATTTTTGGGCCGATTAAGTCATTTTTGGGCTTGTTAGAGAGGGCCACGGGTGCCACGGGTCTGACTCGTGTTCAGCCCTGCTCCTGCCTTACCACCGTTGCCCTCCTGGCGGCGGTGGCAACAGGGTGGCTTGAGATCTACCCGAAGCAGCAGCCGCGGATGACCCGGACACAGCAGACAGGTGTTGTACCAGGACAGCTGTGCAAGTGTGCACTCAATGTCAGTACGTTGTAGGCATGAGTGGGATGACACTCACCTTTTTTGGAGGGAGGCTTTGTAGGGTAACAATGCCGGTGGGTTTTTGTGAACATGTGTACGCTGGTCTGTAAAGAGAAGTAGCTGCAAATTAGTGGCACAAGCAAGGGGCAGTCAGGCTGAAGAAATCGTAGACTGAAGACCACTATCGATGACGTGGCGACGAACGAGGATAGCATCACGGCTCCTCTCGTCCCTGTAGCCTATATCGTTTGAAATCTGTCTTGACTCCTAGATTGTCGAGGGTGAGCAGCGCAGGAAGGGGGTCGTACTTGGGGTTTGTGGGGAAAAATGCTTCCTTGAATCCGCGCAGCCAGTCGTCGGGGCGTCCTGAGTCCTGATCATGGTTGGGCGTACAGGTCAATGTGAATGGGGTCCTTCCAACTTCATCGATGGCCAGGACATATTGAATGGTGCTGTGTACAATGCACCTAATGGGGAACGTGCAGGTCAGGGTGACGTGAAGCATCTGTAATTGCAGTAGGTGTTCAGAGCTGTTCGGAGCCGTTCAAGGACACTCTGAACAGCTCTGAACACTCTGAACACCTAATTGTGTTTACAGATGAGTAATGGGGACAGGCGCAGGGACCGGCAGGGTAACAAACGAGTAAGTTTGTTGTGACAGCTGGAGGCCTCCCAGCAGAGTTGAGGATGTGAATGCAAACGACGGGATCGCCTCCAGGTGGGCTGTGTAAGGTGGAGGTGACAGCGGGTTCGCACCAGTGCACACATGTTACGAGTCACATTGCCGCTCAGGTGCTGTTCGGCTGGGGTGTCAATTGACTTAGAAGTAGACGCAGTAGTGAGAAGTGAGCTCTAGCTCACCAACATTGTCAGCGGCCAGTTTTTCAATAGGGACAATCTTCTGCATGGAGTGGACCATGACATTGGTAAGACGGTGCCAGTGTGTGAGGGAGAAAAAATGACAAAGATTAGTGTGACAAGGTGTGAAGTAAAAAGTAAAATCCCCAGAGGGGTGAATACAGTTTGAAGGGGCGGATGAAGTTGCGAATATGTGGATACAATGGCGAAGGTGCGGATGATTTTCAGAGGCGCGGATGCATTTCCGAAGGCGTGGATGCAGTTCCGAAGGCATGGATGCAGTTCCGAAGGAAGTCGTGACCTGGTGAATCCTGAGCCCAGGACGCGCATCCCCAACAATAGAGGCCTGGGATGTGGGACCGTGTGAGCCGAATGTCAAAATTGAAGACCGGGCCATGAGCCCTGCCAGGACCCCCTTCTCGTCCCAGTCCCGTCCCGGTTTCGGACGGCCGTCTTGGGCTGGCCTTAGGCTTTGAAGCCGAGCCCGCAAACCACTAGTTGAACTTGGTCGAACACGGGCTGCAACACCGATGAATTTTCCGCCATCGCTAAATGGGACGGGTTCCACTAGATTTGTTACTTCTCTACCTTCGACGTTGGAAGACTTTCGGCTCCATAGGTCACGCGTTACGGGTCTGGCGCATGATTCCGACGCGCTGCAGGAGACTCTTGGTGTCTGAGTAGAAAAGCTTACGGTTTCCGACCCAACGCATTAACGGCCAGTTACGCACTCGTCATCGTAAAGCTAAGGTCGAAGCCGATAAGTGGCCTCAATTGTAGCCCGACTCGTGCGCGTGACACAACCTAAGCCACCCCTTATATTGAAAGGTGCAGATCTTGTAAGCTGCTGGCTAGGTACTATCAACATTGGGTATTTATTGCCTTACTCGTTAGACACCAAAATAACCTTGCACTTTAATCGATGAAATTTGTAGCCAGTGCTTCAAACCTAGAGAGCCCGAGGGATGCGTTGATCTTGGGAGTAGACGAGAACGTGTTTGATAAACCGGCGACCGTTCGCTCTATGAGGTGCCGGCTGCGCAAGGAGAATCGAGGATCTTCCAGTCGCTTGCGACCCCTCAAAAATCCTCATTCAAACGGCTGGCTACGAGTCTACGTGTTTGGGCGTCGTGGTCTTCGTGACGAATTTATTATTCATCTCATAGGTAATTATCAATACTAGCAATTCACGACGTCCCCAAGGGGCCGTCATGCTTTCTGATGCTCAAATCTGGAGCGCATATGGGACAACCTGCTATTCGATCGCATATCGACAGGCGACGATCATAACCCAAGGGGTAAGGAAGCTGTTACCCCGAGTGGAGACCGCGTCTCCGAAATTCTCGCTTGGTTCCTCGAACTCGAAATGGAGTGATCGTTAGTACGATGATTATGGAAAAGGGTCCACACAGCTGAATTTTTGTGAACTGAGGTGAACGGAAAACAGGTCGTCATATGTAAAAGAAGCACATCGACATCAACATGCGACGAATCTCCCTTTCGTCTATCAATGCAGTATGCATATGATGTCGCCTTCCACTTCGGCGGCGTGCAAGCTTCACCGCAATCAGACAGAGATCTAACAGAATTCATAGAAGATGAACCTTTCACGGTGTCGCCTCCTTCGTTGTCCAATCGATTTAGCACGTGGCATGAGGAGGTAACAGTGAGCCAAAGAAAAGGCCCCAGAGGGAAACGGAATACGGAGAGCCAAGCGACGACACACAGTTCGCGATGCACGATCGTGACAATCACGATCAGCAAGAGCGGGCGAGAACGTACAAACCTCTTGCAAGCTTTCACGAAGGTTTCGTTGTCGTTGTCGTTGTCGTCATCTCCGGCTTTAGGAGACAGAGAAAGTACACCAACGTATCGAGAACTCAATACATAGCCGAGGAATGAAGAGTGGAGTAGGCGACAGGCAGAGAGTGTTGTTCCGTGACGGAGGAAGTTCTGATGGCGTTGACGATGATACATCATCCGCGATGATTGATTGCACATCTTGAATAATTTTATATGAGAGGGCCGCTCAGGTTGAAGACCACGTATATTGCCAAGCCTCCATGTTCCGTCAAAGGAAGCGCGGTTACTCGGACAAGGATGCCGCAGCGGAACGCGGTCATGGATAGCTAGTGGTGAAGCCGGTGAAGGTCCAAACGAAGTTTCTTGACCTCGACGCAATCGGTCGAGTACAACTTGAACTCATACAGTTTGCTCGAAACGGGCTACAAAATCTATGTGATTGCGGACGAAAGTGTTCATGCTGTCTTGGTCTTAGTGCCAATCGTTACTACACAGTGTATCTCCATCTACTGCCGGTTATGGATTATTCCTAGTTCGCGCGGGCTATTCATGAAGCCATAGATCGGCCGATAAATATTCCCAGGATGCTCACACGCGATTGCACATGTCTGGCGCTATCTTTTTCAGTTATCCCGCAGCGCCAGCTTCTGCGTAGTTAGGAAGTATGGGAAGCAGGCGCTGGAAGTCAGGCGTCCCAAGACCTGTGACCTACAGCGCCGACAGTCAGCCATCGTCGGAAGTGAAGCTTGGCGGGACTGACAGGATCCCATCCCTCAATGGCGGAGAATCCATCAGTGTTACAGCCCGGGTTCGAGCCGGATGTGATGTCAGTGAGGCCACTCTTTCCTGGACCGTACAGCCAGGGGTTAAGGAAGCCAAGGGTGACTTTGCCTTGTGAGATTAGGTAATCATTAAGCAGTGAGATCATGCCCGCCACGATCTGTACATTGGTGGTCAGCTGGATGTACGAACCAGATAGGAGAGAGAGACGCACAGGTGCCGAGCCACTTGTGCCAGATACGACTCTCCGCTCGCCCTTGAGGACGATCGGGAATCTCAAAGCCTGGGCAGAGATGTCGGGAATTCCCCGGCTCGTAGCGCTGCACCAATTACGAAGTAAGTAGGAGTCAGATCAGATCACGGAAAGGAATGCACTTGTATTGGCCTTGGTACTGGTTGCCAAGGCGCTGCAGGAATTCGGTCACTGCCTGTTCCTGGTAGACGGGGCGCCGAAAGTGGTCCGAGAAGCCTCCCCCGGAGATGCTTGCCGCGATCTCTGGTCCGTAACCCGTCGTTCCACCGACGGTTGTGACATAGGGACCTGCGAAAGTACAACGTGTGGTGAGTGACCTGCTCTGTACTTCTCCCGAGAATGCCACACGTACAGGTCGCAGGCCAGAGCGGGATGAACCGGACGGAGCCGTCGTCCGCCATGCAGTCCCCTCTGCCGACGCCGTCGTCCCCAGTCGCGATGAGCACGCTGACGCCAAGTGCGCCGAGCATACCAAACTGGGTGCACGTGTACATTGCATATTCCACCGGCATATCGTTCTCATCGGCGACGTATGATATACTGATCGTCCGCGGGATATCACCCCCCTCGAGCTCGAGGATATAGCCGAGCCAGGACAGATACCAATCGGTCGTGCCCGCCGGCCCGCGGCCGGTACTGTAGAAGATTAGCGGGGTCGGATACGCCATGCCCATAGCACACTGAGTGTCGAGGTTCGGCTCGCGGCCGGGGTTAGTCGGGTCGTATCCCCCACCGTTGACCTGTACTACGGTGATTGCCGCATTTGTCCCGTCGGAGCGGTATATGGACATGAACGTCGCCAGGTCCTCTGGGCTCGGGTATCCGTTTAGCATTCCCACAATCCCGAGCGCATTCCGCCCCGCAGCAGCGGGCCTATATTCGGCCGTCCTGTACAGGGAGCGCAGAAACGATGGCGTGGCGTCAAAGGCGCGGCTCGACAGCACAGTCACAGGTTCTCCTGATGCCGGCTTCTTCGACCCCGCTGTCGCCCCGCCGGAGCGCCTGCGCGGTGACTGCCACTGCGTGTGCGGAGTGGAAAAGCACGTCGTCGGCACTACAGTCTGCACGAGCCCGTGCAGTGCAGCTGGAAGCGCGTAGCCAACCGTGCGGACAACTGTCTCATTTGTCTCAACATGCCTGTAGAGCTGATATGATGCGCCAAGGAGAGCGTTGGCCTGGATAATGGACACGCCACTGAGAGTCAGCGTGGTGGCTCCGTGTGTCATCGAGACGGACGAGGAGGGCACGCCGTGGTATTCGAGCCAGGAATTAACGAGCTCGCGGGTTCCTGGGGGTGGAGAGACGAGCTCCGCAACCTGCTCCTTGGATAAATATGCGCCATATCTGCATTAGAGCAGCAACACTCGTGAGTACATGCCTGAGGGAAGGAGGAGTGGCGGAGTAGACGTGCCTTGGATGGTTGGGGTCGCTGACCTGGTATAGCGTGTCGATTAAAGCGTTCTCGCGGTGGGCTTTGAGTGCAACGTAGAGGTCGATGGTGGTGCCGCTAAGTGGATTGCCAAGGTTCTCCCAGTTCTCCGGGACGGCATTCCAAGAGTGCTTGATACGCATGTCGTCCCAATGTGGTGAGAAGGGCTTCGCTAGACTGGCAAGGAGCATAGCAGCGAGGACGGAAAGCGCAGAGACCAGATGGTAGCGCATTATTACAAGGTTCACCTAGTGGGTCTCAACAATACAATGGCAGCACGTTCATGAGGATGCCGGAAACGTGCTTTTATGGTGGATTTCTACATCATGATAGGAAATTGGCGTTAAAGGTACAGTAAAGTATTTCGATGCTGATACCCTCGAATTTTGAATTGAAAGAGGGTGAGGCTTTTGTTTTTTTGGACCATGTTTATTCCGAGACCGGTCAACTCCCAAGAGTTATTTAAGTAAGGTCGCAGGCTGCGCTCAAGAGTGTGAGGTTTGGTGAGGACCGAAACGAGCACATGATGATTATAAGGGTTCACACGGCTGAAGCTTTGTGAACGGAAGACAGCCTGAGGTCGTCGTATGTAAAAGAAGCACATCGACATCAATATGTGACGAGTCCCCCTTTCGTCTATCAATGCAGTACCCATATGATGTCACCTTTTTTTTTTTGGATCCATGTTTATTCTGGGATGCGTAACTAGGTTACAGACCAGTCGCAGCGTGACCCACTACATTTATGAAACACTGTAGTCCTTGTAAGTAAGGGCGCCCCGATAATCGTAACGTAAATAAACGAGTCGGAACGGAAATGCGTCGGAGAAGTCTGAGACTGTGATACATAAGCCCGGGGGCCATGAGTGAACAAGTATATGATGTCACCTTCCATTGACACTTCAGCGGCGTGCAAGCTTCACCGCAATCAGACAAAGATGTAACAGAATTCATAGAACACGAACCTTTCACGTTGTCGTCTCCTTCGTTGTCCAATCGATTTAGCACCTGGCATGAGGGGGTAACAGTGGGCCCAAGAAAAGTCCCAGAGGGAAACGGAATACGGAGACCCAAGTGACGGCACACAGTTCGCGATGTACGATCGTGACACTCACGATCAGCAAGAGCGGGCGAGAACGTACAAACCTCTTGCAAGCTTTCACGAAGGTGTCGTTATCGTTGTCGTTGTCGTTGTCATCGTCATCGTTGTCGCCGACTTTAGGAGACAGAGAAAGTACAGCAGCGTATCGAGAACTCGATACATAGCCAAGGAATGAAGAGTGGACAGGCAGAGAGTGTTGTTCTGTGACGGAGGAAGTTCTGATGCGCGTTGACGATGATACATCATCCGCGATGAGAAAATGGGGATGTTCCGGATACGTAGAGTTCCTGGTTGCCTGGCAGACTTGGTGATCTTACTGTAAATATGGGAGAGGCGGTTACTCGGACACGGATGCCGCGGCGGAATTCGAACGCGGTCATGGCCCGGGATAGCTAGTGGTGAAGGTCCAAACGAAGCCTCTTGACCTCGACGCAATAGTACAACTCATACAGTTGGTTGGTTGCGGACGAAGGTGTTCATCATGCTGTCTTGGTCTCAGTGCCAATCGTTACTACATAGTGTATCTCCATCCACTGCCACTTATTCGCTGTGGATTATTCCTAGTTCAAGCGGCGCGCGAGCTATTCCTGAAACCATAGATCGGCCGATAAATATTCCCGGAATGCTCACACGCGATTGCACATGTCTGGCGCTATCTTTTTCAGTCAGCCCGCACGGCCAGCTTCTGCGTAGTCAGGAAGTACGGGAAGCAGGCGCTGGAAGTCAGGCGTCCCAAGACCTGTGACCTACAGCGCCGACAGTCAGCCATCGTCGAAAGTGAGTCTTGGCGGGACTGACAGGATCCCATCCCTCAATGGCGGAGAATCCATCAGTGTTGCAGCCAGGATTCGAGCCAGATGTGATGTCAGTGAGGCCACTCTTGCCTGGACCGTACAGCCAGGGGTTAAGGAAGCCAAGGGTGACTTTGCCTTGTGAGATTAGGTAATCATTGAGCAGTGAGACGATGCCCGCCACGACCTGTACAATGATGGTCAGCTGGATGTACGAACCAGATAGGAGAGAGGAGACACGCACAGGCGCCGAGCCACTTGTGCCAGACAAGAGAAACTCCCTGCCCTTGAGGATGATCGGGAATCTCAGAGCCTGGGCAGAGATGTCGGGAATTCCCCGGCTCGTAGCGCTGCACCAATTACGAAGTAAGTAGGAATCAGATCAGATCACGGAAGGGAATGCACTTGTATTGGCCTTGGTACTGGTTGCCAAGGCGCTGCAGGAATTCGGTCACGGCCTGTTCCTGGTAGACGGGGCGTCGAAAGTGGTTCGAGAAGCCCCCCCCGGAGATGCTTGCCGCGATCTCTGGATTGTGATTCGTCGTTCCACCGACGGTTGTGACATAGGGACCTGCGAAAGTACAACGTGTGGTGAGTGACCTGCTCTGTACTTCTCCCGAGAATGCCACACGTACAGGTCGCAGGCCAGAGCGGGATGAACCGGACGGAGCCATCATCTGCCATGCAGTCCCCTCTGCCGACGCCGTCGTCCCCACTCGCGATGAGCACGCTGACGCCAAGTGTGCCGAGCATACCAAACTGGGTGCACATGTACATTGTATATGCCACCGGAATAACCTTCTCATCGGCAACGTACGATATGCTGATCGTCCGCGGGATATCACTCTCCGTGAGGATATAGCCGAGCCAGGACATAAACCAATCGGTCGTGCCCGCCTGTCCGCGGCCGGTACTGTAGAAGATTAGCGGGGTCGGATAAGCCATGCCCATAGCATACTGGGTGTCGAGGTTCGGCTCGCGGCTGGGGTTGGTCGGGTCGTATCCCCCACCGTTGACCCGTACGATGGTGATTTCCCCATTAGTCCCGTCGGAGCGGTATATGGACATGAACGTCGCCAGGTCCTTTGGGCTCGGGTATCCGTTTAGTATTCCCACAATCCCGAGCGCATTCCGGTCCGCAGCAGCGGGCCTATATTCGGCCGTCCTGTACAGGGAGCGCAGAAACGATGGCGTGGCGTCAAAGGCGCGGCTCGACAGCATAGTCACAGGCTCTCCTGATACAGGCCTCTTCAAACCCGCTGTCGCCCTGTCGGAGCACCTGCGCGGTGACTGCCACTGCGTGTGCGGAGTGGAAAAGCACGTCGTCGGCACTACAGTCTGCACGAGCCCGTGCAGAGCGGCGGGAAGCGCGTAGCCAACCGTGCGGACGACTGTCTCATTTGTCTCAACATGCCTGTAGAGCTGATATGATGCACCAAGGAGAGCGTTGGCCTGGATAATGGGCACGCCACTGAGAGTCAGCGTGGTGCCGCCGTGTGTCACCGAGACGGACGAGGAGGGCACGCCGTGGTATTCGAGCCAGGAATTGACGAGTTCGCGGGTTCCTGGGGGTGGAGAGACGAGCTCCGCAACCTGCTCCTTGGACAAATATGCGCCATATCTGCATTAGAGCAGCAACACTCGTGAGTACATGCCTGAGGGAAGGAGTGGCGGAGTATACGTGCCTTGGATGGTTGGGGTCGCTGACCTTGTATAGCGTGTCAATCAATGCGTTCTCGCGGTGGGCTTTGAGTGCAACGTAGAGGTCGATGGTGGTGCCGCTAAGTGGATTGCCAAGGCTTTCCCAGTTCTCCGGGACGGCATTCCAAGAGTGCTTGATACGCATGTCATCCCAATGTGGTGAGAAGGGCTTCGCTAGACTGGCAAGGAGAATAGCAGCAAGGACGGAAAGCGCAGAGACCAGATGGTAGCGCATTATTACAAGGTTCACCGAGAGGGTATCGACAATACAATGGCAGCATGTTCGCGAGGATGCCGGAAACGTGCTTTTATGGTGGATTTCTATGATGGGAAATTGGCGGTAAAGGTACAGTAAGAATGTTTCGATGCTGATACCCTCGAACTTTGAATTGAAAGAGGGTGAGGACCGTGAGGCTTGGTGAGGACCGAAACGAGTGGAGCACCCCTAAAACAAACTTGAGATCTGAGATCTGAGAGCCTGTTCAGTACATATCCTGTCGTGCGGCATCAGCCAAAAAGTGCGTCCGAGAGACTTCAAAAATAGACGCAAAGGGAGAAGCCAGTATGCATCACGAGATGGCCGCTCAGCGCTTCATGTGTTGGTTACTTAGGTAAGCTGTTACAGGCCTCACCGGCCTCACCACGTGTGTGAGTTGGTCAAGGAGTTGGTGTAAATTTAGAAAATGGGCGCCGGGGAGCAGTAGTCTCGCAGCACTATCACGATGGAACAGGGACGCTGACCACGATGCTCGCTGTGGTGTACATCGAACGAGCACAGAAATGTTTATGGGGCACGTTACGGTGACCACCGACAGGGAAAGGAAAGGATGGAGGTGAGCTACTGTACATCATGTCAACTAGGGTAGATTGAGACCGGCCCGTGGCATCAATGCGACCTTGGAACGACAATGACTGCACTGGCCGTGAAGCTTGAAGAACTAATCTACGCTATGCTCGGGGAGCCACAAACTATCGCTTTCATGGTTACTCGGTTAGAACAGTATGACATGAGATGAGTCTTTATTGGGCTTCCCACTTGCCAGGAGATGTCTCGCAGGAACTATCCCATGCCCTGCCATAATTGCGGCACGCGTCCGCCAACACCTATGCGAGCGAAGGTCTCATAATGGTCGCAGACCGGCACTCGAATCGCGTGACGGGATACTGGAGCGACAGTCTGCAGAGCAGACCTCGGAAATTCGGAACCGCCGAAGGGGGCGGTAGCTCCAGAAGGCTGTTTGCATGATCGGACCTATTTTTAGTACGTTCGACAGTCTTCCTCAGCTTGTCAATTACACTCGCAAGGGCCCGGATCTCTCGTGCGACGTACTGTACAATTATGACCGTTGACCATTTTCCCATAACGGAACCAAGAAAGGAAATGCAGGCTCTTCGAAGCTCGGAATTTGGGATGAGTGTGTTGAAGCTAGACATAGGCGGTTCTCGCATCGAGGTCAGTTAGTCGTGTGGGAGTGGCCCTTAATTTACCACACGGAGTGTCGAAAGATGCTTGTCCGAGGCCCATGTATTGGTTATCTACGCTTCTATGATAGGGCCTTATCGCTTATATTCCACCTGGCTCAGAACTGATTCGAAGCTGGTGTGCGTTCGTAGCATGCCATTTTGGAAAAAGAGTTCCAAAATGGCGCCCGTGGCTGAGAACGTCTACTCCTTCACCCACGGAAGCGTACCAGGAAAGATCCGCGTGCCATCCTTCGGACACCACTCCAGCAGCTCGCGCATTTCTGGCGCACCAACGTGGTAGCCGTGGGCCTTCGCGTGAAAATTCCGTCCTGCGCGCTTCTGGACCAGGGGCGCGTGGCAGCCATACAGGTCTGTAGAGTACGGTGTGAACGCGTTGGTCAACTAGGGGAGCAAAAAAAAAGGCGGGTCAGATTGCAGAAAAGGTAGCGCGAGAAGAAGATACCGACTTCGCCCGATGCCGCCTGGCGCCCGTCTGCCTCAGTCCCGAGCGGGATACCCACATACGTGAAGTGGGGCTTGGACCAGCGCAGTGCGCGTCGGTGGAGTTGCTCGAAGCGACGCCGCTTGAAATCGTGGACCGACGACGGTGATGCGCGCTGGATAGGCGCCTGTGAGCTCGCGGAAGCGGGCGACGGAAAATAACACGTTTTGGAACGAGTCGAGCGCGGCGTCTTCTGTCGCTGCTCGCGTGAACCTGTCCGCGGGCGGGAGAAGGCCCGTGGCGCGTGCGAAGCGCAGGTACGATTCGCCCTCGGACGTCGCGCTCAGGGGAGATGTGTAACCTCTGCATCCAAAGTTAGAGTCAGATTTCAGGCTGCTCGCTGGCGACGTGATGAACGAGAGCCGTACCCGCTGAAGACAAGGAGTGCTTTGGGATCTTCCGAGGCAATTTGGGAGCTGGGTTGGGAATTAAAAACGGAAAGTGGGGTTTAAAGCCGGACGGCACTCACCCACGAGAGATGTGGGCGCGGAATATGGACGGACGCCCGCGTCCTCTCTGATACGGTGCGAGGAGCCACGAATCCTCGTTTTCGGCGTCTTCGGGGTGCGCTCCTGTCCAAATGCCATGGCCAGGTACGATGACAAGGTGGTCGAGGCCCGACGCTGGAGGCCTCGACGGCAATGTCTCTACGATGCTACGAAGCAGCGCGACATCCTGTGTCGGGCTATGGTACAGGGAGCGAAGGTTGAGCAAGACCGAGAACGTGAAGAGGGCGAGCAGGAGAAGGGCGCTGAAGTTGGTGAGGCGTGCAGGGGCACGAAGGAGTTTGGAAAAGGAGCGCGGCGGTTGATTGAGGATTCTATGATGATGGCGCGGAAATGAGACTGGAGCGGGCAGCATCCTGTCTGTCGTGCCAGTTGCCCGCGGTCGCGGCCACGGTGACGCGGTGTTGGGAGACTAGGCTTCTCAGGGTTTGTCGCTCAGTCCAGCTCAGACTCGGAGTCAGGCCTAGTTAGGCTCCGGGTCGCGGACTCGCCCCGCCATCTGCCTCCGCTCTTGGCAAAAAGCCGCTCTCGAGGTCAACTGTTAATCGTATCGTTCCTATCGTGATCACCCCTTGGAATCATGTGGCCTATTCCCTTATTAGAAAAGGGAAAACGCAGTGGTCCCTCGCACGTTTATTCGTGATACAGGCACGTCGTTCCGATGACCTCTCCAAATGCTGTCCCCGTTACACATGTCCTACTCGGAGTCGCCTCTAGCTCGATAGACATAGCACGAAGGTATGTCGCCACACGCTCGTATCAGAATCCCTACCCAGGTTCCGTGCCTGCAAATCTCTCCAGTTCTCAACAAACACACACGGAGGCTCCACCTGTTACTCGCAAGATTACTCGGGCACTTCCTTGAGTCCCCAACTCCCTAGTTTCGTAGTCCCGCCTCACCTTCTGTCAGACCCATGAGAAACCCAATACGTGTTCGTCATTGCCTTCATTCTTGCGGCCCAGCAAGTCCTGCCTCGAGAACAAGCTCGAAACATGTCGGGGCTGTCAGTTGTCACGACCTCCCAGATTCGGACAATTGTCCCCCTACACGTGATTCGGACGCGCTCAGGTCTCCACATGGTCTAAGAGACTCGTGCATGAGAAGCAGCGGCGCGCCATGCGCTCAGAAGACGAATCTCGTGCTCGTGCGTTGAAACTGGAGCCCAGCGTTGGGTCCTGATAATAAACATCGCACTCGGCTTCGTCGTATAAACAGCCCTTGGCTTTTCGTTTGAGTACAACTTGCGTCCCCACAACCGTCGCAGACTCCTCTCTCACACAACCATGAAGCTCGCTGTTCCTTACGTTCTCGCTGCTGCTGCTGTCGCGCCTTACGGCGTTGCAGCTTGGGGTAGTCTTGGCCATCAGACGACCGGGTAGGTGTCGTCCACGAAGGGATTCTCCTTCACAGCGCTGACCGCCAATTCGAACGCAGTCTCCTCGCGATGGAGGTTCGTCCGAGTTATCATCATGGGCTGCAGACATGGCTAAACCACCTGCTTTCTTGCAGTTCCTCACCCCAACCACGTTGTCCAAAGTTCAGTCTATTCTCGGGTCCACGTTCAGCTTTTCCCTCGGGCCTGCGTCCACCGTGCGTGCCAAAGATACATCTGTGGTCGTATGGCAACTGACATTGACGGACTAGTGGGCGGACACCGTGCGCTCTCAAACGGCGTTCAAGTTCACCGCGCCATTCCATTTCATCGACGCCGAGGGTGAGTCCCTGTCCTCGTTCGCATGTGCGTGCCCACGCAGCTGACCCGAATTATTTAGATAGCCCCCCCAGCTTCCTGCTCCGTCGACTTCGCGCGCGACTGCGGCGCTACCGGCTGTGTTGGTAAGTGGTCGAGTCGAGTCGAGTAGATCGCTGAGGTCTAACGCCTTGCATGATAGTTGGCGCGATCCAGAACTATACCGAACCGTGTCCATGACGTAAGCGTCCCCGCTTCTCGAGAAGGTGGCGGGCACATCCCCTGACGTGGCTCTCCATCGTAGGCAAACGGACGCGACGCAAGTCCAGCAGGCTCTGCTCTTTATCAGTAAGTGACCGACGCTCCACCCGTACCGTCGTCCGTTGCACGAGCTGACGACGACTGCTCCTCCCACAGCGCACTTCATCGGCGACATCGGCCAGCCGCTGCATGACGAGGTTCGTAGACTTTTTTTTTTTTTTGACGTGGAGCGCCTGACGGACATACCGTTGGCCCACAGGCACTGGCACTTGGAGGAAACACCATCTCTGCAACTTGCACTGGTTCTACTTCTACGAACCTTCATTCAATCTGGGGTGAGCTTCATTCACGCTCGCAGGCTTGTCCCCCTCCCAGTCAGCACAGGCTGACGGCTCTATCTCTTACTAGACACTGGTATTCCCACCAAGAACGTAAACGCGCTCTACTGGCGGCAGCGCGCAGACCTGGGCTGACAACCTCGCGGCCCGCATCACAGTAACCACTTTCTTTCTTTTGGGTTCTGCTCACACTGTTCTAACTGCCAGCTGGCGTTCCAATAGAGCTGGTGAATATGCGTCGCAGGCGGCTGGGTGGGTCAGCAGCATCAACACCGCAGCACTCAGCGGGAACACGGTTCCGCTGAGCTGGGCTCAAGAAGCCAATGCCTTCGATTGCGTGAGTAGCCCGATCGTTTTGGTTGGTTCGTTACACGGCAGTTAACAACTCCTGCGTGGCCTTAGACCGTGGTGTTCGACTTTGTGAGCGGCCAGGACTTGTGCAGTGGCACGTACTTCACCAACGCCATTCCGGTCGTACGTTTCCTATTTCCCTTCTCCCGATGTCGACGCATTTCACCTAAACGCGAATATCGCAGATCGACCTCCAGATCGCCAAGCAGGGATTCCGAATGGCCACCTGGCTCAACACCATCTTCGGATAAGAGATGTCAATTATTAACTTTTTTTCATGTTTTCGATTTTCTTGCTCGTGGATGGCCGTGCCATCTTACAGCAGGTGTATAAACCTGTTGTAGTTCCGCAAAATATGTTTATCATTTCATATGGCTCATGTATCGGTTTCGTTTTCCGCAAAGCAAGAACTTCATGGATGGAGCAAAATACAGTGCAAGGGCAACAGCAGCCTCATTACGAGTTGGTGAATTTTGGCTTTCTCTTTTCCGCAAAGGCCGCCATTCCTAGATACATTGTCAAAAAATGTCAACAGCTCACAACACAAAAACCCTCTACGCACCTTCCTTCTGATCTGCCGTAGCGAAAAGTCATGTGGAACAGCCGACGCTCCGTCCGCAGACCCTCCGACAGGCCCCTGCTCGAACGCTAATAGGACGGGACGATCAACACGTGTGAGCTCGGCGTAGTGGGTACGATGACGCACCGGCATTGACGGCCTCCTTCTGCGCCTGCACCACGACCTGGCTCTTCGCCTGCGATCTCACGCGCGAGCGCGAACGGCCTCCCGCACGACCGGCAGCACGCCGTCTTCCCCCGCAGCACCACCATCACCATCGCCAGCCTCGACGACGCGGACTCGCCATGCCCCACGCGACGGCATCCTGCGCGCTCCACATGCGGCCCGTGAGCGTGAGCTCCATCGCGCGGGACTTGCCCACGGCACGCGCGAGGCCGCTGCGAGCCGCCGCCGCCGGTGATGGTGCCGATGTTCACTTCTGGCTGGCCGAATTGCGCATTGGGCGCCGCGAGGAGGATGTCGGCCATCAGCGCGAGCTCGCACCCGCCTCCGAGCTGTTCATTGGGACTTTGGTGGACAGGTGAATAAAACGTGGAGAGATGGGGGACCTTACGGCGTAGCCGCTGACGGCGGCGATGATGGGCTTGCGGATGCTGGTGAGGTCCTGCCAGTCCGCGAGGAACTGGTTGGCGTATACTTCAGCGACTATATAGCCATCGTCAACGTCGCGGTCCTTCCTCAAACTGAAATTTTTTTACGCACAGGACTTGTCCTTCATCTCCTTAATGTCGGCCCCGGCTGTTTCCTGTGTCGGTGTTCCAAGTCCTACCCAAACGCCGTACGTGCACGCACCAGCAAAGGCCCTCTCGGAGCCAGTGATGACGATGGCGCCGATCTCCCTGTCGGCATCGATGAGGCGGAGGGCCTCGTTGAGTTCAGCGAACAGCGCGCTGTTGAGTGCGTTGAGCGCTTTGGGGCGGTTGAGCGTCACGAGTGCGACGCCCGGTTCGGGGCGGGCCGTGAGGATATTCTCATATTGCTTGTTGAAGACGGACATCAAGCGACGGGAGTACGTTAAGTGTGATGTACCAACGAAGGCGGTACGGGCAGCGAGGTGACGAAAAGCAGAGAAGGACATGAGGGAATTCCGACTCGGAGTGGGGCAGTCTAATGGATAACCACAAGGGGCGTCATTGCGTAATCGCGGACCAATATAAAGCCAGTAAGCGTCCAATGTAAGACGACACGTTATACTATCCAGTAGCACGACGAAAGTAAAAATAACTACTGTTCTGTTCTGTTCGAGTTCAACAAACTGCATAGTAGTCCACAGTGAATCGAAAACAAAACCAAAACCAAAACACCCGAGATAGATTTGCGTTGGTATTATTGAGGGAAAAAAAAGAACGAAAAGAAGCAAGGCAGCTATAGCAACCGGCGCCAACCGGCGTCCTTGGCTTTTTTGACAAGCCTCTTCACCTCCTGCGAACGAGCACGGGTCGTGACCAAGAGCGTATCGGGCATGTCCACGATCACCAGATCGTCCACGCCCAGGCACGCGACGAGGCGACCAGATCCAGGCACAACAATACCTCCCGCGACCTGCTCTGTAAGAACTGTAATTGCAAGTGGGTGAGCTTCATATGGTCAAGGCAGAATGGTTGCACGCACCGAGCCCACTGTCACCAAGGATGCGAGGTTGGTTTGCTTCTGCAGGCAGAAGTTCCGCGAGCGACTGAGAAGTCTCCGACGTCGTCCCAACCTGTGAAGTCAGATTTAGTCTATGCAGCTCCGTGGGAGATATGCACTGTTGTACGCACCGAATGTCGCCTGGCACAACAGCGACACGCCCTTCCAGTGCTGCTGGCTCCGCGACAGCGTGGTCAATGGCTATTTTTTCAAGGCCGGGCCAAACCTCTTCGAGTACCTTGTTGCGCTCAGCCTCGTCGACATCCCAGACCGCGGCGATCTTCATCAGGCCTTCTGCGAGCTCGGGTTTGTACTCCCGGAGTAAGTCCAGTAGGAACGTAACCTTGGTGACGAACATGCCCGCGTTCCAGCGGTAGGATCCGGTTGCGATATACTGCGGCGGCCGTGCGTGCGTCGGGCTTCTCCTTGAAACTCGAAACGAGGCGTGCGTTGGGCGCCTCTGGCATACCAAGTTTGTCGCCCAGCCGGACGTAACCGAACCCATGTGGACGGATGAGAGGGGGCGATGCCGATCGTGACGAGGTAGCCCTTTTGGGCGACTAGGACGGCCTCAGACACGGCGCTGAGAAACGCATCAGTGCCAGAGATCATGTGGTCGGCCGCGAATGAGCCAATGACGGCATCGGGGTCACGCTGTGCGAGGATCGCGGCGGCAAGTCCGATTGCGGCCATTGAGTCTTTGGGACCGGGCTCGCAGAAGAGGTTGTGTTGCAATAAATCAGGGAGCTGTTCGCTGATGCTCCTGACGTGACTGGGGCCGGCGACAACCGCGAGACGATCTGCGCCGGTGAGAGGCAACAGTCGGTCCCAGGTGGCCTGGATTAGACTACGGCCCTGGAGGGTCACGTCGAGAAGGAACTTGGGATGACCCTCTCGTGACAGGGGCCACAGGCGCGTGCCAGCGCCTCCGGCAGGTATGACAACATAAAAGCCGGGGATCTCACGATTGGGACCATAAGGGTAGGAAATTACGGTGTTGTCGCCGAGAGGCGATGCTATGTGTACGGAGGGGGGCACAGCAAGCGTGGGGATCGAGCTTGAGTGGAGGAATGGAGACTTTGCGCGAAGTTGCGGAGAGCTCGGTGCTGGGGTATTGAAGCCAGGTGTCCCAAGGTGAGGGCTGCGTATTTGCTGGCAGCAAACCGATTAGCAACTTTTTTGGTCACATTACGAGAGAGGCGTACCGACGCGATGCCTTCCCTGACCTGACGTTCGAGGCTCAGATTAGCTTGACGTAGCTCAGTACATTCGTGACGCAGCTCGGCAATCTCTGCGCGCTATACAAACAGTCAATGAGACCACGAGCGCGCTCGGCGAGGCGTAGCACTGACGGATTTGAGGACGACGTCCATGATTTGGCTAAACATGGCCTCGACACTGAGGGCATTAGGACCAGACGTAGGCTCGGACGAGGACTGCGGCACGAAAAGACGAGAGAGTGACATGATGGCTCAGAAAAAAAGAGGGACGGGAAGTGCGTAAAAAAAACGGGCGAGGATAGTTATTATAAGTTAGCGTGAACGTGTCTTTTCTGTTGCACTCGCTTGTGATCCGCACGTGCTCGTCCTCTTGTCACCCATTTCTGGCGACATTTCGGTAACCGCGGTCCACGCCTTGTCTCTAGTTGCCCGCCTACTATAATCTCGGTATGGTCTTTACGGGTATGCTTGAGCTCCGAGCGCCATACCGAGCAAGGCAAATATCCTGACGATACAGGATGTTCTCAGGCTATCACCGCACGATTGATTGTCTCCATTTCCCACACTCTCCCATCAATTCTGTGGCGGGCCCGTTATGCATCACCTCTGTCGTTGTGGCATGCCACTTGTCATATCTATCCGACGTGACGTGATGTCGAAACTATGACTGCTCCACCTTCGAACGTAGAATTTAATTCCCCCGAATCCCGGATTTACAGCGGGCGAGTGGTGCGTTCACTGACCCTGTCTTACATGACGCAAAGATCATGCTCCACTGGATTGGAAAGGAAGGTGTCATCATTCCTTCAAGGCGTCGTCTTACGACACGAGTCCCTTCTTTGAAACACAAGGAAAACCTACAGTAGCAGTCCGTTGATCAACAGATTGGTGATGACTGCCCGTTACATCACCGCGGCGCCAAATGTCATACTGTACAGATCTATCGCCAATGAGCGTTTCAATTCTCATCTCAGTGTCACTGGCTGTTCACGACCAGAGAGCGCGGGTGGGGCCGCGTAAACTGGACCCGTAAACATCAAGGGCGAAAGACCGACGATCAACCCACTTCTGATGGTGTACCGTGACTAACCTTGCCACTGGCCGTTCACTGGACTAGGGGTCGTCGTGGTGGCATATGCGAGGCCTACTCACACCAGGTCCATGTCAGGGCCGCTTCCCGCTGACAGGGCGAAGTGATGCTGGTGGTGAATAGAACCCCCACCGATCCCCCTCGATTCCCCTGACACCCAGGACCCCAACAATCCTACTTTCCCGAGTGCCTCTGACTATCAATACCAAGATCCAACCTTCGCAACCATTCCCCACCCGCCTGCCAACGCTCGGTGTTCTCAGGCGCATCCATCCCATAGTCTGCACACTGAACATTATATATAGTCTTGAACTCATAGAAGGAGCTGAATACTCACCTGTTGTGAATCCAGCTTTGTTGAAACGCGGGCTGATCCCGCTCAGAGCGTCTAGGGTTACCGCCGCGGCGAACCTTCTCGTCCATCACTTTCCCACCTCGACTCGGAGTGCCCTCGCGTCCGTGACTGAGACCAGGAATACGCTTACAAGGGACGTAACAAGGGATTGAATCAGATATGCTCACGGAAGCTTCAACTAGAACGCGCAAAGCCAACCGCATTTGACAAGGACAAGAGCTCGTCACGAAAGACTCAAACGAGATCCGACCGACAACGCCATTCAATCCACCTATATGCGGCGTCGTCGGCGTTGTTATCAGAATGTTATGAGAAGTAAACATGCATGAGGGGAATTACTATAATAAACCTGCACAACGCCTTGTTTGGGGATTCTTCCTTTGCATCTCTCTCTCCCTTCGTTTGCCCGAACCCCTTCTTTGTCTGTGCGCACGCCCGCACATGCTCTTCGCAGTATATCGACTTAGAAAAAGCTCTCTTTTTCTGGAACTTTTGATCGGCTCTGATAAATACAATTGGCAGCTTTACTCCGTTTGTTTCAGTGGTCTGTAACTACACAAGGTATCGCATGTCGCGTATAAATATCCCCTTGCGATTAGCATTTCACCTGTCCATTTTCATGAACGACGAAAGAGGCAAAGAGCGAAGGCTACTGTGGGACAGTGTAATCACAAATTGGAAACGTGGGTGGGCACATACATTAGCGATACCTGCTGTTTTGCCTCAAGCCTTAGAAGGTCAAAACCAATGCGGCCATCGTTCACAAAGTCCTTGGACGCTTATCCGATGTCTACTCGGGAAACTCTCTATCCATGTTATGTTCCATTTACGTAGTCGATGGAACTACTTGCCGTGTCTAGTTACGGTACGCACAAATGGCAGAACTTGACTCGAGGAGAGAAAAAGAAGGCGCTACCAGGGTTCGAACCTGGGTTAACGGAAGGTTGAGAAAATCAGAATCCGTTGTGATAGCCACTACACTATAGCGCCGTTACATGTTGGGAGCTCACAGGTGCATTAATTAAGACGGGTCAAATATGAGTGCCTGTGTCCTGAGAAAACACCGAATCATCGTGACTTTCGCATTCAGTGAACTGTAAAAATTGTCTGTATTAAGACGGTGTGCCCGAGAAAAGGTTTTTACCCTGATCCCACCCTGACAACGGGCCGTGATGATCCTTGGGGCCGATCTGCACAGCCCTAATAAATGGTTGGACGGATACACAGGCCATCTCCTCCAAACCAGCAACGTCTCTGCAGTCTAATGTCAACCAACCCATCCCACATTCTCATCGCGCGCAACTCCCGTGGCCCGTCGAACACCACCGCTGCTCTGAGCTCGCCAACGGAGACACACGCCGCCGCCGCAGGCATATTCCGCTCCTCGGCCGGATCACCACCGTGGTTCCTCGAAGGCGCAGACACGGAAGATGCGATCTCCGAGCTGAGCATCGCCGACCCGCAAGAGCCCATCGATGTCGACGAGGCGTTCACGAAGCACTCCAAGTTCCCGGGGACGGTCAAAATCGTCGTCGAGAGCACGACGTTCTGGTGCGTATAGCTTCCATCCAACTATCTTTCCCTTTCAAATCTCTGATGCCGCCGGGGTGTTGCCACTTAGGGCGCACAAGGAGATCCTCTGGTTCGCATCGCCGTTCTTCCAAGCTGCGCTCAGCGGGAACTGGGCAGAGACCGGACGTCCCCTCTCCATGTCCTCTGTCATCACCATCTCTCAACCACCGAGCGTTCCTGGGGATAAGACACACCCCGATGCGCCGACAGCCATGGCATTTGCACCCATGGACCTGGATCCGGAAGAGTTGGACATTGACGTTTCAGACTCGAGCGAACCAGAAGTCATCGAATCGTCTCATTCACCTACATCTGATGATGCCCATGGCACAGAATCGGGTGCGCATTCGGAAGGCGGCAGGTGCACCGCAACCCCGACGAGGAAATCCCATGAGGCCGCACGACAAGCGAGCTTGGAGAAGCTGTTACGGAACTCTACTGCACCCCCAGGTGATGCCCCTAGGGATACAGATAAAGACAACGGCGATAGGATTGTCAAACTCTCTTGGAAGCGTGCAAACGCACCAGCTAAGCACCACCAAGCGACAAGTAATCCAGATGCTGTTATTGTGCTCAAAGAAGAAAAGGTGCGATTGATCCTCTTTCCTTTTCCTGGGGACATGCTCTCATTTGCGCTCAGGCGAGCACCTTTCACGACTTTCTCCGCTTCGTCTATCCCAGGTACGCTACTACTTCCCACACAAATCGGGCCCACAAAGTACACCAACCTGACCTGCGACGTCTTTAGTATGGAATGCACGATCACGTGGAACAACGTGGAGGGCCTCATGAACATCGGCAACAAGCTCTGCGTGCCCCCATTGCAGCGAATCTGCCTCAACTTTCTCCTCACGCACGCCGCCGGCCGCCCAATCAAGGCGATGCGCATCGCAGAGCTCTTCGAGGAGGAAGAGCTTTACCGCGAAGCCTCGCGCTTCGTGCTCGACAATCCGGGCGGCTGGCCGGAACAAGAGCTCAACACACTCAGCAGCGATACGCTGCTCAAGCTCGAAAAGCGGTAAGGGCATCTCACGTACGCGAGTGGGCGGGGCTCCTCACACTGCTGGCTCTCCACAGACGGACCTGGTTCCTCGAACGCGTGCTCAAACTCGGCCTCGTGCAGATCGCCAAAGAATACGAATGCGTACGTCCCTCCACGAGCTAAGCTAAGCTTAGACCTCAAACGCACCCGCAGTGTCCGTCCTGCCCAGATCCGCAGACCTGCGCGCGGCTCCTCGACGAAAAGTGGCGGCAGGCCTACCAGGCTGTTTTCCGCTTCGGGCCGTGCCAGCCCTCGATGGTCTTCCGATACCTCCGCACGCTCGAGGGCGTCAGCCCCCCGCTCGCGCCTCTCCCACCTCGTGTGCCAAACGACCGCCAAGGCGTTCGTCGCCACCCGTGCGTAACCCCCTTACATCACGCCGTTAAAACTGATCGATTGATGATGATGTAACGGAAAAGTGTTCGATCGCATGTTCTCGCTTGGCGTGCGCGGCAGCGGCACAGATACCGCGCCCCTTGGTGCGCGCGTCGCGGCGGTCGCGGGCATGGCTAGTGCGACGCTCCCGCGCCGCCATTTCTGTACTGCTCGCTGAGGCCGGAGAACCCCGCTCCGTCGCGTGGGCACCGGCATCAATATCGTCATTATCGCGACACGGTGTCGTGATGGGCTCATTACTAGCGAGTCTGTTTCGTCGTTTCGCCCGTGAGCTCGCTGACATCCTTTATGTGTGCGTGATGTCAATCAGGGTATGAGCCATGAGGGCCTCCCATAGCACGGCGTTGTGTGTGTCAGTGGTCAGTACGTTGGGAAGTTGGGAAGTTGACTTTGGGCAGAAGCCAAGTCTTCATGTCGTCTCATCTTGTAGTTGCCATGTTTCTGTTTCTTCCTTTTTTTCACCACAATCAGCATTGCATCCCATATTTCTGCTGGCAATCGCACTATATATGTACCAGTGCTTCAAGCTCTCGTGGCCAGTGAGAAGGTACGGGGCGTCCAGGTGACGACGAGGCCATCCATCACATACGCGCAAACCTGAGGGCATGCAAGGGTTCAATACACCCCACAACTGCTCGGCTCGGTGAAAACCCGCAACATCCCAGGGTCAACAAAAAAACTACTTGCATTGTCCGGGAATCGAACCCGGGGCGGGTCGAATCCGCACAAGAGGTGGCAACGACCCAGGTTACCACTACCCCAACAATGCAGTTGAATAATATGTGGATAGAGTCCTATCCAACCCTCTTATTCACAGAATTTCCGTAGCCTCAACAGCCTCAACAGTACGTAGATAGAACAACCCACGTCCAACTGTATACGTTTTTACAGGGATCTAGAGTTGACTTCGAACCGGCAGGCATACGGCGTTGAAGACCACCCTCCAATTTGTGGTTGAGGGGCATCTGATGGAGTTCCAGAGAACTTGAAGCGCTTTTATCAAAGTACATTTACCAAGTTGATTGTACATTTGCACGATTAGTTCAGTAGAGCTCGTGGGTTGATGAAGAACCCCAAGTGGTGGAGGTTCTCTGACGCCTGAACGTTTGACGGACTCAGATTGGGGCCTCGCTATCCAGCAAATGCGAGAATTATACTCTAGTGAGGTACTTGTGGTAGACTAGATAGTACCGGATTGTGAGATACATGCATGAGTGGCGAAAACAATGCGAAAGGGATGTGAAGCAGAATGGCCTTCACATCAGAAGATAAGTCGGGAAAATAAAGATAGAACAAAGGTATCGCACATTAATCGATCCCCTCACCACTGGGACGTATAAACCCGCAAGCTATTGATTTCCCAATAAGCCTCAGCAAACGCACTTGGATTATTGTTGACAACTGAGGAAAGAGGATCAACGAGCCTGGACATCGGGGTCTCGATAATTAAAATTCTTACAGTCTGGGCAGGTCCCCGTCCCACAGCCAGAAGTAGGCCAAACGCCGTCGCTGCCAGCCCAGTCGCCCTTGGTGAAATCAAGCGCGTCAGGCATGGTTAGAAACAGACGATAGGTAGACAGGACACCGACGCAAAAAGTCAGATCAAACACGATTTGATGTGCGTCAAAGTGTTGGTCGTAGTCACAACGGTGGGGAGAAGAAGGGAAAGTTCGCAGCGGGTAAGCCCCAAGTGATATCCGGGCGCACAGCCTTTGCCCCGTCGCGGATCACCTTCGGGACATAACCAACTCGAGGATAGAACCAGACCTTGACGGAGTCGCGCCCTTTGTACATGACGAAATACCCGCCACCTGCGCGGTTGAATGGGGCGCCGTAGGATGTGCAGGACGGGAGGGGATCGGTGAAAATGACGCCGCAGCCCGCGTTGAAGTTGGCAGCCGTGTCGCAATTGGAGTCCGCAGTCTTTCTACTGCCATTTTTTTTATTCAGTCGGAATTCTGTTCGAGTGTAAGAAAGCGAGACCCACCCAGTCTGCGGTTCGCGCCACCAATCGGGGGGACATCGTGCAATTTGGGGTGGTATGCAGGGTTGCTTGGTTATGGGTATTCAGATTGACACCTGAAGTGGAATCGCGCGTTTAGCATCTTGCGTTGGATTTCAGAGGGTGGGGGGCATTGCTCGAACCTTCTATAATGTCGATTTCGCCGCCGTTTGGCCACGGACCAGCTTTGCTCAGCGTCCAAAAGGCAGGCCAGGTGCTACAGCCCGCCGGCATGTGCTTGAGATCGAGCACGAATATAGCTTCGTCATAGGCGTTCTGAGACAAGATGCGGATGCTGTCACGTCCGCGCGCGGCGGGGTCGACGATAGACCAATCGTCCGCACGCATGACGAACGCCCCGCTGTCGTCCACTGAAAATAACGGATTCAGTGAGAGTCGAATGGCAGAGGGGAAATGACCGCACCATATGTCAGGTTTTTGCCCAGAGCCTCAGCTTGGCTGACGTAGTTGACGCGGCCGTGCGTCGGATCGTTCTCGGTCTCCCAGGTCCATCCCTGGTAGAACCCCTCGCCTGTCCACTCATCCTGTAGATAAAATGATGCCCTGGCGCATGGGGTGAGGGACAGAGAAAGAGCGGCGAGGAACGCATGGCCAGTACGCATAGTTGAGATATGAAATCCCGAGTGGTATGAAAGGAATGTGGTTTTTTAGAGAGGCGAGGACATAAAGGAGAGACAGGAAAAGAGCGAAGGATAGGGTGAAAACCGTATAACGGACTGAGGAGAGGGAAATGGACGGTTGGGCTGGGGGGATTGAGAAGTCAGACGGTGGTCCAGCTGGCAGTCATAATAAGACAAATTGGACTAACGCGCACTAGTGCGTATTTTGGAATTCGGCGTCATCTTTAATAATTTCCGAGGGTGAAAAGTGTAACTTGGAGCAGCGTCCAAAGAGGCATCGACTCGGAATTGAATTACATGGGCGGCGGCGGTAGTACGGCAGTGAAGTGTGCTCTCCTTTTTATGGTAATCGCTTAATTAAGATGTTGTGTAGAATGACCCTTCGTCGTCATGATCCGGGCTATCAGTACCACCGTTCTCAGAACTACAGTACCAGATGGCTGCACTTTTGCTTATAGGCCCGCACGCCGCGTTTCCGTCCAACGGTCCATTTCTCCATGGTGACGCCCTTACATTCCCCGCACAGTTTATCCTCGTCTAGACTGAAACTTGGACTGAAACGACGGGCTTAGAAGGAGACGATTCTATTCCCGGGGATCTACTCAACGAGTGCCTGGCAATGCTCTCGCGACATTTGGTCCTTGTTTATATGCTGGTCGGATGCATCGACGCTTCCCCCGTGAGCAACGCTGGGTATGCCTTTTACTACGAGCGACCGATCGTCGTATCTTTCTCTTGACTGATGATGCTATCCACACAGACTTCCCGAGCCCGTGCTACCGCCCGAATCTTCGCCGAGATCTCTGGGAATATTCAATTCAAGCTATGCAGTCAGTACTTCCACCTCCCGAACGGATCAGCTGATCTCATTGCCCTCCCTGTGCAGGAGAGAGAATCCCGCGCGTTGCCTTTGAAATACGCACGCTCAGGCGATTATCTTGCTGGGGTTGGTCTTAACCAAGATGACGTCATGACTCTGGTCGATCGCTACTTTCCCAATTCTGCAGGCAGTTACAACGCTTCTTCCTTTTCTCTATTGGGTGTTTCAGACGGTGCACCGACCGCGGGTGCCGCAGGCGATGCTTACGACGATCCGAGCATCGCTCCTGATCGAGGCACGGACCCAGCCAAGATGACGAAACCCGCCGATCCAGGTCATCTTTACAACAACACGCCGATTTCTTCTCTTGCGACGGCGGCGGGCCAGCTGCTGCCGCTGCGGGACTACGTCGCTGGCTCGTTAGACCTGCTCTACTACGGCTCTATCAGCCTCGGCACCCCGCCACAGGTGCTCACCGTCGACGTCGACACAGGCTCGGCGGACCTCTGGGTGCCCTCAGCCTGCCAGGCCTGTCACAGCCACCAGTTCTCGCCCGCGCACAGTTCGACGTTCCACCCGACCAGCGAGGGCTTTTCCATCGCCTATGTAATATAGACCTCTTTCTCCCCACGACGACGGTTTTTTTTATAATGCGCACCGCTCATAGGGTACGGGCAACGTCTCGGGCAGACTCGTGACGGACGTCGTGTCGATCGCAGGGCTGAGCGTCGCAGATCAGGCGTTCGGCGCTGTCAGCGCGCGGTCGGAGGATATGGACAAGCAGCCGAACGACGGTCTGATAGGCATGGCGTTCGGGACTATCGCGCAGTCGCGCCGGGCGACGTTCTTCGAGAGCCTCATCGCGCAGCGCAAGCTCGCCGCGCCGCTCTTCTCCGTTCACCTCTCCCGGCACGAGGAGAGCGGTTCCTCCGTATGTATGATACCCTTGCTGCCCCGGCGTCTCACCCTGGTGGGGCCTTCATTAGGTGTGCTTCGGCTGTGTCGATTCGAGCCACACGACCGGTCCCGTGACGTGGCTTCCCGTGGTATCCAGAGTGAGTTTTGCACGCCGTTTTCCCTCATCAATACATTAATTATTAATACAAATACTTCTCAAGTCATACTGGACCGTCAGCATGGACGGCCTGTGGGCAAACGGAGCTAGGGCACCGGCCAAATTGACCGCAGTATGCCCCGGAGCGCTCGCTTCGCACACGCAAACCTGCTGACTCATAGTGTATTTCTCCTCTCTGGTCCGGTGTTTCGCAGGCGATTGACACCGGCACGTCGCTTATTTACGTGCCCTCGGCCCTCGCCGTCGCGTTCTATGCGCTCATTCCTGGCTCTAAACGCGCGAACCAGTATGGTCCAGGTCAGTCTCCTTTCCTTGGTTTGGGCCTTTCTTTTTTCTTGTGTTCTAATTAATGCACCAGGCTTCTGGAGCGTGCCATGTTACTCTGCCAATCATATCGAACTCTCGTTTGACGGGAACCGCTTTGCGATCCACCCGAACGACTTTTATCTGGGTCGTGTGAGTGCGGGCTCCACGGCGTGTGTCGCGGGCGTTCTCTCTATAGATAATGGACTGCCGCCGAACCTGGCCATCATTGGCGACGTGTTTCTGAAATCCTGTAGGATGTCTGATTGACTCTTTTTCTCTTTGGGATTGTGTTGATCGGTTTTTTGGGATCAGGGTATTCCACATACGATTACCGCAACGGGGGGAGGATAGGTTTCTGGCCAGACGGAAACAACAAATGAAACTGCGGCGTTAAAATTGCAGCGCCCAACTATCATCAGCCGTCACAACTGTATCGTTTCCACGTTGTCTGTGTGACTTCCTGTCATTCGGTGTTGTACAGTACTGCATATCTCGCTGCATCATCGTTTGTTGCTTTATTTCATCAATCACGCAATTGATCCTCAACACCACTGAATATATGCGCGTGCTGGAGAACTCGAATTCGAGTCTAGTGGGTCTTGGGTTTTGCGCCCAGCTTTTGACCCCCAAACATCTTACGGCGCTGCTTGATCATGTGCGTATACATCGGATACAGACCTTCGCACCGAATCCAATTAGCACGGGAAGAACGCGCATTAGAAAACATAAAAACATACCAGGCCACCACGCAATGAAGAGCACACCGCGCGCGATGGCATACGCATCCCAGTGCGCGAGCGGGAGCGCATCCCACCACGCACCGCTGCGCGCGAGTGACACAGGCAGCGTAGCGAGGTTAACGAGAGCCTCGGAGCCCGCGCCGGTCGGGTAGAGCACGAAGAAGGTCGAGTAGCGCGCCCAGGTAAGCGGCGCGGGAGCGCTTCCATTCCCCAACAGCGTCGCCGCATAGAACGCATAACGGACGACCTCCGTCAGTGCCCAGGAGAGGACCATGCTCGCGTAGAACGGACTGCGTTGGGCCTTGGGGTCGGTCAGTAAACGATGGGATAGAGGACGGGACGGGACGCACCGAGGGGAAACGCGCGGCGATGGCCCAGACGGAGAAGAGCCGGCTCGCGACTTGCACGGCGGTCGGTCGGGAGCGGGCTGCGCACGAGACCGAGTAGGACGTGGAGCACCTCTAGCGCCGCGGCGGTCTGCACGCGCGCCGTCGTCGTGCCTACCGCGTCATAGGTGGTACAGGCGCGTGTGTAGAGCGGGGCAAGGCTTGCGGGGAGGAGCGAGGGCACCCAGACGAAGGGCGGCGCGGCGCTGGCTTTGATGGTCGCGAAGAGGGAGTCGTGCTGCGGCGGTTGCTGCGGCGCGCCGAAGAGGTGGGCGAGGGTCTGGTAGAGGACGATGGACCAGCCAGCGGCGGAGAGGAGGTTGTACGCCACTAGGTACGCCTGAATGAGGGGCGCTGCTGAACCTTCTACATTGGGGTTAGCCCTGGTAATTTTTTTTTGGTGGCTATTTGATGCCGAGGAAACACGACGTACTCTTCTTCCTCTGGTCACGGTGAGGCTGTGTGGGCTCTGACGCCATGGGCTGTGGTTGAGAACAAGAAGGGGAAGCCAGCGGAGGGAGTTACTGGTGGTGACTAACCTAATGGAATGATGACAATAGGATCGGGGTTTGTTTGGTAATCGGAGACCGGCCGAGTTGACCGGGACCGAGGGATTAAATAATGTAACAAACTGTTGACAAACAAAGAGTGGGAAAATACACGAGCACGATAAGCTAATACCCCTCCCAAGGGCGCGATCCCATCCCCGCCAGACTGAACAAAGGAAGGAAACAAGACAAAACGGAAATGGAATCGAATATACATCCACACATGCACCCCACGGCACGCGTCATACGATTGTCATCCATCAAACATTGGTCGTTCGGAAACAGATCGCCTCCATCCCGCTCGGCCAACCTCCTACAATACCTTGCCGTTCCTTTACTCTTTCGGCTCCTCGGCACTCTTCGAACCATCAGTCGCCGCCGTCGCCGCGGGTCTCTCCTCGCCACCGCTCGGCGGAGGGACGGGCGCCCCTGAGCCCATCATCTGAGCCTGACCGAGCGCCGCCCGCAAAGCAGCGTTCTCAATCCTGAGCTGGTCAACCAGGGCACGGCATTCCTCCCACCGCCGGTTCGCCTCGTCAGCCGACGCGAGCGCGGCATCCAGCAGTTGCGAGCGCGACTCTAGTGCTTTGACGTGTCTACCAGTTTCGTAAGAAAGACATGTCCATATTATATTTTTTTTTAAAGGTGTAAAAACGCACTGGTCTCTACGTTCGCGGAAAGCGCGTTGGGCCTTACGATTCTGTTCGGCACGTTTACTCTGACTGAGTGTGCGAGCCGTCCCTGACGTTGCCGTGCCATTAGAGCCCTGTGTTTGCGAACGTTGGTCTTCAGTGGGAGGGGGAGGAGCCAGCGAGTGTGGCGGAGGGAGAACACCAGGGGAATAGCCGCCAGGATTATATTGATAACCGGAGGGGGGGATGACGTGCCCCGGAAGATGGGGGGGAGGGACTAAGGTGTGTGCGGGGGGTAGGGTGTGTTGCATAGTTGCTGGTGGAGGTGGAGGAGGAACAGGTTGAAGGGCGTCTGTGCTCGGAGGTGACTTACGCTTTCGTGACCGGGTTTGATTCTGAGTCACCGAAGGCGGGTCTTGTCGGAGACGCATTGTTTGTATTGTGCCCTGTTGGGCTTGCTGAGCCTGTTGCTGTTGTTGCTGCTGTTGGGCCTGTTGATCTGGAGAAGTGTTTTGCGGGGGTTGGGCAGTCGGAGCATTGGGAGATGACTGCGCATGGTAAGGCGATTGAGCTAACATCAGGTCGATGGAAGGAAATTTGGTGAGCCAACGGGGGGTGCGTATTAGTAAGATTGCCTCCCGTCGGACTTGGCCGGTTTACTCACGCTGTCCACCCATTTCTGCTTGAAACGGATTGTGCTCGCTACCTCCGTTTCCAGGCGTCATATACTATGTCAGTGAGTGAGTCAGCTTTCGAATACGTTGGGATGTTGAATTGCTATTGCTGTGAGGGGTGTCCTGCTTATGTACTCGGCACAGGCTGACTAAACACATCTGTCAGAGGGACAAATAAACAAACAAATAATTACATAATTATTCCATGAGAGGGCAACCAACCGCGTGGTTCTCTCTACGCCTGCTCTCTACGCCTGGGTCAGCCTCACCAGTCCCCCTTCCTGGCCCCTTCTTCCTCATCCCTTTCCATCTCCATCTTCCTTCCTTTCTTTCCCACTCAAACCCGTCACCTCTCATGGCAACCAATTCTCCCAACCTTTCTCAGCCAGACTCTCAACCACCCCCTCCAGCAAAACCTCCCAGGCGGTCACTCTTTGCCCGATCTTCCTCCAAACCCAGTCCAAAAAAAAAGGAAAATAGCTCGGCCCCACCTTCCCCACACCCAAATCCGATCAATCCTACCAATCCGTCCCAGTCGGCTCAATCCACCACTTCTCCTGCTACTCCCACCTCCCCATCCACTCCCGCGGCTTCAACCCCTCCAACCGCCAGCATTGATGGGCAAATCACATCTGACCCCGCGACCTCAAATCTGGCTGCGAGTTCCCAGCAAGGGCCGGTCCCAGCCACTTCCCAAATTTCAGCCGAGCAAGTCTCAGCTCAGCCAACAAAGACGTCAACCACGACGGTAGCATCGGCTACATCCACTTCCTCCGCAGTGCCACCCCCTACTTCTGAACCTGCCGATGATGCCGACCGCGAGAAAGAAAAGGATAAGGGTTCCCTCTCGACGACCCTCACCGGAACTCACCATACCCGTGTCTCACGCAAAGGCGCGCAGACCGCTTCGGATGGCGCCCACTCGTCTAGCGTGGCAGAGAAACCACCTTCCCTCAAACCCGCGGCCAAACGTAGAGCCCCGAAGCCTCCCCGCGTGTCTTTAATTTCCCGTCTTTTCCGTTCCCTTGTACCCTGCCTTGGCCCTTCACACCTTCCGAATGAGGCCGTTGATGATGTTGTCTCTGATCCTAACTCCTCCGCCGCTGCTCTCCGTGACAAGTCGGCTCGTGACGTAGAGAAGGACCCGTCATTGCGTCCGGTCCAGGAGACCCCAGTTACCAACCAATCGGAATCGGATCAGCCCCATCCTGGCACAGATTCTACTTCTCTCCCTCTCGTACCAGCAGCAGAACTAGTTCCTCAGCAGTTGAACGTAACGCTCCCCGAGCCAGCGACACCGGATAACAATCTGGACATCGTCGTTCCCCCAACGCCTACCAAGGTCATCCCCGAATCAGAAACAGGCGGCGTCACATCAAGCGCTGTCGTTCCCCCTGGTTCCACTGCAGAGGAGGTCGCCCAGCTTCGAGCCCAACAAGCCCACGAGCCTTCATCAGGGGACGAGAGTGACGGGACAAGTTTCACCGAAGACGAGGAGGTGGAGGACGTTCCGGGGATCGATGAGGCAGAAGACGATGAGGACAGACTGATTTTAAGCGGGGGCGCAGGGATTCCCATTGGACCTGTAAGTGCCAGCACGTCGTTTGCTTATCGGATCGATTCTCATTTATTGTCAATCAAAGGATGGGGTTCCTCGACCCCTCTTACCCCCAATTTCCCCTCAACACGCGGGACGTAAATGTCTAGTCTTGGATCTCGACGAGACTCTGGTGCACAGTAGCTTCAAGGTGCGTTATCCTACGTGTTACAATCGATTTTCAATGCTGATCCTTTCCCGTCCAGTCGATTCAACAAGCCGACTACGTCGTGCCGGTCGAAATTCGAGTATCACTGGCACAACGTCTACGTCATTAAGCGCCCAGGGAGTGGATAATTTTTTGAAAAAGATGGGTGAAATTTACGAAATTGTGGTGTTCACGGCGAGCTTGAGCAAGGTTCGTCCCTCAGACACCTAGGTTATTTGTTGTGCATGTGTCTTACCGAAGTGTTCAGTATGCGGACCCTGTATTGGACAAACTAGATATCCATCATGTCGTCGCACATAGATTGTTCCGCGAGAGCTGTTACAACCACAAGGGGAATTATGTCAAGGTAAATACCATCGCCCTGCGATGAACGCTAGACAAATGATTGTTCGCAGGATCTGTCGCAACTGGGCCGTCCAATCGCTGACACGATAATTTTGGACAACTCGCCGGCGTCCTACATCTTCCACCCGAATAACGCCGTCCCAGTCTCCTCTTGGTTCAACGATCCTCATGACACGGAGCTCACGGATTTGTGCCCTTTCCTTGCGGACTTGAGCACTACGGAAGATGTACGAGGAGTACTAGATGGTGGCGTGTAGACTGTGACATCTACGCTGGGTTGCGCTGCCTACTTCTACCCGTCAACTCTGCCCCCCACTCGTCGCTTCCTTTCTGGCGCCGCGGTACCCTCGCTATTGTTCATTTCTCTTGGTCGTCGTTTCTGGTTAATTGGTACATACAATCAATTCTCTTTATACCCCGCAATCAAGTCAGTCACATTCGTATCAGCTTCGCATCTGCTTTTTTGCGCAATTTGCAACACCCACTTCCCCCAGACTTCCATATCTACCAGTGGCACCGATCCCTCTTCCGATATTTCCCCCACCTCCCACTTATGCTCCCTCCCTTTTTCATTCCCAAGGTTGACTATGCTGTCGTCGGAATCACACCCGCCCATACATGCCATGACTTGTATACTCACACCCTCTTTTTTGTGAAAACGAAACACGTTCCTTATGCTTCCACCCCCACCCTCCTGACATCGGAGGGACAAGCCTATACCTCTATCCACCATTTTTTGATTCTTTAGCCGCTCACGACCAATCGTGTACCCTATTCCCTTGCCTTGATCGGGTTCTCGCCTTCGGTTGTATGGAAATACTCTCTTCCGTCCACGTACCTATATCTCCTCCCTTTTGTATTTTGGTCCGCCTATTGTTTTTCCTTTTTTTTTTTCCCTCCCTTTTGCTTTTCTTATTTTTTTCTACCTCGGTGTCCTCCTTTTTCTTGTGACTCCTACTACAGACAGTATTATTTCATTCACGAACCGGTTATGAAATTTAAAATCAAAAACAATGCGATGACTTTTTTAAGCCCTTTTTTGTCTGCCTCTTTCCCTCTTGGTTTTTTTGACTATGGGCCTCGCTTTCACGTTCAATTTCCAATGACGATCGGATTCTGTTTTCTGCGAAGTGCGTACACTGCACTTGCCATGCGTTACTAGTAATCATTCTGGTAGAAAATGATGCCCAAGGAGAGGAGCTCGGAGTGTTTTTTTTGCGTACAGTCCACGCACCGCTCCGTACTGATGATCTTGACGGCCACAAGTTCGGGGCATGACGGGCGTGTACTGTGGCCATCAAGTACTCGCACGAACCCAGGCTAACGTCGTTACCGACTCCCCGTGTTGGTTGCATTGGTACGAGTCCTACAGTAAGGCCTGCTCGTCGTGGCTACTATCCAATGGCGACTCGAACCAGTTAACGCTCCCTCTCCCTCTCCCAGGCCTCGGGCCCTATATATTTTGAGCGCTCGTCTTAGCGCCCTATATCGCGTTTCCAAAGGCTTATGAGGCTCGTAATATCTGATGACAGTGACCAAGTCCGTTCCCTCTCTGGCATTCTCCTCTCGAAGCTGCGAACATAGCCATGATGCTAGGCGCCAGCGAATGTGTGGCTAATGGGGATCCCGACAACATAAGGGAGACCCGACTCGCCACATATCCATTGAGGCGAATCGCGATTGGTACCGATCCATCAGGTTGACCCGATTATAGAGTACGTGATTGCAAGCCGTGGTTCCACTGTATTTCCTGTCTCCCGACCAATCCAGAGGATCTAGTAAAATGCCAAATCCTCGACGACTTGTACCCATTCTGGGACGGGCACGAATCCGTGGATTTTGGATGACTCTGATCACTGGCGGGCTGTCTTCTGCGTCGCGTATTCTGTTACAGTAAATTGGAACCTGGTTGCGACGGATTCCGAATCTTTGTTCAATGACCGGCGCCGGTCTGGCGCTAACGGTGACGCTGCTGGTTCTCGCCAAGTGCCACGACTCGAACGCTCCCCGTTCTGCCTTCTGACCTTCTCAAGATCTCAACCGGGGAAAGAAAAACCCATTGGTCTGGCATTGTATCGGTCACTCAGAAATGGGGTCCTCGTTCCTAGTGTCGTGTGCTACCTTTCGTCTGGGAATACGGCCGCAGTATCGAAACGAATTTGTCACATACTCAGATCATAAATTGAATCCAGGGGACTTTCTTTGGACACGTCATCTCATCATCCCATCCCCTTGAAGCTCTCCATCATCCCCGTACCTTGTACCTATCTTATACACGACGTGAGAGCCGCGCGCCAGCGCACTCGATAATCCTCCCACAGCTGGCACCGGCCGCCGTTGTCTCTTGCGTCCACCACACGTAGTATCTGGCCTTCAAGCACCGCAGGGCCGAGCGACACCCCTGCCGTCGCGTCGGGCTGCCATTGAAACATCCTTGCAGTCAACCTACAGATTTTTTTGTTTGTTTGTCGAGGGCGATGCAGCCGCGCACGCGTAACCTTTATCCGCCCGCTTTGTCGGAGTCTGCGTGGGTCAAGGCAAGTCTCTACCGGGTCTCTGCGCGCTGCCACGGGAGGTACCTGAACAAACGCCCTAGTTCCGGGTCCCGGGGCAGAAACACCACTTGACTTGTGCTGATAGACCGAAACGCGGTTCGGTGTGAGCAACTGGTACGGTTCGACACATTGCGCAACCGACGAAAGCTCTTCGATCATCACCAAGCATCCAGCGCCGGGAGCCCAGGGAGCTACAATAACCTATAGTATCTCGGCTCCGACCCACACGAACGTAAGTTATTTTCCAGTAGGCGTAAGCTGGGCGATTGCGCTGGAGCGACGGGCGCTGGATAGCCCAAAGGCAGCCACATACCACCATACTGTTCCAAGTCGACTCGGCAGTTGCCTACATGTCGTTGCTCTGGCTCAGCTTAAATTTTTCCCAAGTCATCACGGCTCCCGGCCCTGTGGGTGCACGCAATAGAGTAAGAACGACTGCGGCGAAGCAAGAGACCGGGCCAGCTATTCAACTTCAAGGCTGCCATTGCATCCCTGTTACTGGTGTGCACCTCTGTCATCAACACCCTCTCAGACATTCTTCCCGCATGAACGCGTACTTGGGTGACCCTGATTTAATAGTAATACCATTTCTCGTAGTTTTTGACTTACGGATGCGAGGTAAGAACACATTCATGTCGTAGTTGAGAGGAACCATGTAAGCGAAGTACACGGTCAAGTGACAGATCTGGTCGCCGCACTTTCCAAAAAGAGCGAGAAACTGCGACCAACACCAAGAGTTGCCAGTGAGGAGTACTCACGGGCTCGCCTCAATGCCAAAGAAAGAGGACTCCACAGTACCAACCGAGGTAAAATCTACTTTGAAGAGTGGTAAACCCACCAACGAGATATATGATGGCAGCAAGGCCGGTGAGTGAAATCAAGTAATTACTCAGCGCTCAGTGCCAAAACTTCCTCAGGCTGATTCCTCTCTGACACTACACCCCCGAGACCAGAGGGTATCTGCTTACCCTCGGAACTCGTCATAGATGGCGTTGAATGCCAAACTACGCACTAGGACACGTTAGTCCAATCCGGTTTAATCGCCGGCTCGACCGCTCGTCTGACACCCAATCCCCCAGCTAAGCCACCCATTCCCCCCTCCCGCCCAGCCCGTTATACGGCCGGCACCGTTTTCTTCGCTCTACTCCTGTCTCTTTTTTTTTTGACGTTGTTGCCTTTCTCAAAAATTACACTCCTTTCATACCATTCGGGGTTTCTTATCTCAATTATGCATACTGGCTATGCAGTCCTCGCCGCTCTTTCTATATCCCTCACTTCATGCGCCATGACGGACTTCTATCTCCAGGATGAGTGGATCGGCGATGGATTCTTCGAGGGCTGGCGCTGGGAGACCACGAACGATCCGACGCACGGCCGCGTCAACTTTGTTGATCAAGCTGAAGCTCTGAGCAAAAACCTGACATATGGTGCGGTCATTTCCTTCTGCCGTTCGACTCCCGCTGGATCCCTTTTTCTTAGCGGAAGGCGGGAAGTTCATCATGCGTGCAGACGATTGGTCTTTCGTCGATCCCTTGGCGCGCGGACGTGACAGCATCCGCATCTTGTCTAACAACGCGTACGACGAAGCGATAATCGTACTCGATCTCCAGCACATGCCTGCGGGCTGTGGCACCTGGCCTGCCTTTTGGACGCTGAGCCAAGCTGGACCGTGGCCGCATGGCGGCGAAATTGACATCATAGAAGGGTCAGAACACGCCCCACTGGCACGTCTCCCCTTGGAAATGCTAATGTGTTCCAATCTAGGTGTTAATGATAATACCCATAATCAAGCAACCCTACATACTGCCCCAAATTGTAGGGTGCCCCGCGAGTCGCGACTGCAGACTGGGTGGGTCTCGCTTTCCTAGACACGATAGCAATTCTAAAAAAATTGTGATAGGCGCCCTTTATCCACCGATTGCGACACGGCTGTCAACTTCAACGCAGGGTGCGGCGTCGAGTTCTCCGAGTCCCGCACATCCTACGGCGACCAGTTCAACCTGGCGGGTGGTGGATATTTCGTCATGTACAAAGGGCGCGACTCCGTCAAGGTCTGGTTCTATCCACGAGGTCACGATGTCCCGGAGGTGATCCGCGACGGCGCACAGCGGAGAAAGCTCGTGTACCCTGATTTCGATTGGGACCTGCCAGCGGCGAACTTTCCCTTCGACTCCGACCATTGTGACTACGGGCAGCACTTTGACGCCCATCAGATCGTGTTTGACCTGACTTTTTGCGTCGGTGTCCTGTCTACCCTCCTCGCGTTCTGTTCTATCCAATACTGACTCGCTTATTTTCACCAAGGGTGACTGGGCTGGCAGTGCCTGGTCTAATTCCGGCTGCGGGACGGCGGGGGAATGCGTAGATTGTAAGACCATCAACTTGATTATTGAGACGCCGCTGTCCAAGCTGGCTGACCCTCTTCCCTCAGTTGTCAACAATAACCCAAGTGAATTTGCTGAGGCCTATTGGGAAATCAATAGCTTGCGGGTCTATACGCCTCAGCGGTCGTGGTAGGGGGATCAATTGATGCGTGACGTCTTTTTCTATCCTTATTTTCCCAGGTTGTCTTTGATGTGAAGACTATTCTTTCGTCTTGTTCCACATTCATTTGCATATGTTTTCGCCACCCATACATGTATTTTTCAATCTTGTGCCATCTAGCTTGTTAAAAAGTAGGTGATCGGAGTACTGTAATACCCACGTTTTTTCAATCAGCATTGCCGCTCTCTCGCTGCCAGTCCGGAGTCAGTCCGGTATTCACCCTCTCCGGCGCCTCCGCACCGTCGGCACCGATAAATCCAAATGGCCTAATTTCCTTTGGCAACCCGAAATCTCCGGGCTCCAATATTTTACCCACTGGCGAAGGGGAGGGGATAGAAGGGAGGAAGGAAAACCCACGGGTCCCCATCTCAGCCCTGAAGGGCACACGACACTTGAGGCGTCTGACGTCAGGAACCGCCGACCTTACTGCGCTTGGCGTGAACCAAGGCACAACCGTCTAGAAAGCCCAAAGTCACCTCTAGTAACCTAACTGTTCTCCTGCCGCTGGAAATCATGGAGGCACCTTAGACACGTCTTAAGATATCACGTAAATTGCGCTGCGCGTGGTCTACGGCCCGCACCCCGGGGTATAAATCGATTTTCCAAAAAAAAAAAAAAGGAAACATTTCCCGAGTTGAGCCTTTTTGGTCTAGTGCTAGCGCAGCGCAGGGGCGAACGGCATTCCAAGCATGCTTCCGTGCGCAAGAACGTCATTGGGAACAGCCGTAAGGGAAGAGATCCGCGTGATTGCAGGGGGCCGTCGGGACGATTTTTACGATACAACGAGTTTGTGGGGCAAGATGTTCAGTAGTAATCCCTGAGGGCCAGAAGGCTAAGAAAGCCATTTATGGGGCACTTAATGCGAAAACTGAACCTGGAGGCGAAGGTAAGAACATAACTGGAGCATACCATGGGTCCTATATTGTAGATGAACAGGCAGTGGCCTTGACTAAGTCCGTGAAGTCACTGTAGACTGAAGCCGGTTTCGCGAGAATCGGGTCCAGCCAGGTCCAATATTACGTGGGGGATCCAAAGCCTCCCAACCTAAGAACCATCTTCCATGATCCTTTTCGTTGTAATCACGGTTGCTTGTGTGAGCTGTTTACAAAGTAAGTGATGTGAAAGAGTTGAGAATACAGTACCCTATCCTGTGGCACCAGCGACTAAAAATTTCCATAGAATGCATCGAAGACCACGATGTGACAGGGTCTTCGGTGGGGCTTAATTGGCATTCTGACATGGCAGGTGAGTGTAAGTTAAGGGGGAGCTGCTGTATCACTCTGTTCTGTAATGTCAATTTTTGCGTCAGACGTGGGAAAGACGGGAAAAAAAGCGCTAGTAAGCCGCCTCGAAGCTTGACTCAGAGTTCAACATTACAGTAATTTGTTCTCCTGATACCCGAAAAGGGCCATGACCAGTACACCTTTCTCACACTTTTTTTTGATCCATGTTTATTCCGGGGTACATAACGTGCTTACAGACCGGTCGTAGCTGGTGAGCCTACATTTATGAAACACAATAAGACCTCATAGTACGGTGCCCCAACGCCATAGAGAGACGAGACGAGTCAGAGCCAGAGACAAGACACGAAACACAAGCAGTCGGGAAGGACACATAAAAGACTTGATAAAAGGTCACATCCTTTCTCGCTCTCACGTCTCTGGAGTGGCGTCTCGCGACCAGCAGAGACTTCATTCCGACCTTCTCTCTAAGAGGGTTTAGAGGGAGCTATCGTTTATGATCATGTCACGGTGCCAGTGGAGGTCGATCAATTTGATTTCTGGGCAATACCGGCAAGAGGTGAGAACTGCGGTGCTAATGAGCTCACTTCGTCCATAGTGCCAATAAGGGGCCACGATTGGCGGTACCAATTAAGCTCATATTGGAGGGTGAAAATTCCCTTCCCAGGAACTAGTCACAGTCAGTTCTGGTGGCAGCGGTACCAGCTAGTAAACGAGCACTTACGGCGTTGGCGAAAAGACGGCCCTATGGCCACACGTACGGCCGCAAAAAGCGCACGGCCTTTCTCAGCTCCTGTCCAGCTCTTGTCGCCCTTGTACCTTGCTCATTCTGAGAGGATGACACCTACCCTCGGAACCCATAAAGATGGCAGCGAATGCCGAAGTATCCACTAGTGCCCCGTTAGACCTGTCCTGTTTAATTTGCCTAAGGTGCTTGCCGGCCTGAGTGGTCCCACTTGTCTGCTCCAATCCCTGTCCAGATTTGTCTCCCGCCTAGTACGTTCTACGGCTGGCACTGTACCCTTTTTCCTTTCCTTTACTGTCGTTCCTTTACGTCGTATCCTCTCTCGGAAATCACACTCCTTTCATACCTTCCTATTAATCATGCGTCCTTGCCATGTGTTCCTCGCTGCTCTTTATCTATCTGTCGCTCCACGCATCAGGGCATCATCATTTATCTCCAGGATGAGTGGATCGGCGAGGGGTTCTTCCAAGGGTGGAACTGGGAGACTGCGGATGACCCGACGCACGGCCGCGTCAACTATGTTAGCCAAGCTGAGGCTCGTAACAAGAGCCTGGCATATGGTACAGTCATTTCCCCGCGTCTGTCCTTTCCTGTTCGGGTCCAGCTGACCCGGTTATTTAGCGCAGCGCGAGAAATTCGTCATGCGTGCTGATGATTGGTCCATCGTCGACCCCTCCGCGCGCGGACGTGACAGCGTCCGCATCTCATCTCAAAATACGTACGATGAAGCGATATTCGTGCTCGATCTCGAGCCACATGCCTGCGGGATGTAGCACCTGGCCTGCCTTTTGGACGCTGAGCAAAGCTGGTCCGTGGCCAAACGGCGGTGAAATCGACATCATAGAAGGTAAAAACATCCCCTACGTCTTACATCTCCAGCGGAATGCTGATGCGTGCGTGCCTGTCCGCTTCAGGCGTCAATCTGAATGCCCATAACTCGGCAAGCCTGCATACTACCCCAGGGTGCACGATGCCCCCTGACCAGTTGCGCCAACCACAGACTGGGTGGGTCTTACTTCCCCGAACGCGCCAGAATTTCTGAAGATAAAACAATTCACAGAACGACCGCGACTACGAACTGTGACACAGCTGTCAACTGGAACTCGGGGTGTGGCATCGGGTTTTCTGACACAGATCGGTCCTACACGTCCTATGGCGACCCATTCAACCGCGCAGGTGGAGGGTATTTCGCCATGTACAAAGCACGCGACTCTATCAAGATCTGGAATTGGAAGCGACGTGGCTCTGTCCCGCTTGTGATCCGCAATGGCGCTCGGCAAGGACAGCCAGTGGTCCCGGATGCCTCTTGGGGCCCCCCGGATGCGAACTTCCCCTTCAACCCGGACTATTGTGACTACGACCAGCACTTTAACGCACACCAGATCGTGTTTGACCTGACACTTTGCGTAAGTGCCGCGTCTACCTCTATTACAGTCGTCAGTTTAGCACTGGGCTGACGCGCTTGTTTTCATTCAGGGAGACTGGGCTGGCAACGTCTGGTATAATTCCGGCTGCGGGGTAGGGACCTGTGTAGACTGTAAGATCAATTGTCTGGATACAGGTGTGCTGAGCTCGCTAAACCTCTTTCCCCAGTTGTCAACAATAACCCAAGTGCATTCGCCGAGGCGTACTGGGAAATCAATAGCTTGCGCGTTTACACGAGTCAATAGCTGTTTTTTAATTGCCGATTTCTTTTTTCGTTACAGTATTAGGGTCTTCTTTGGTGTCTCAAGGATAATTTCGTCTTCGCTCCACCCATATGTCTTTGTCACTCGTTCTTTTTTTGTTTTTTGGATCAGTTTGTATTCCCGGTGACAAGTTCATACTGTATTTCGTCACGGTAGTCCCAGTAGACATATTAGTATAGTGCAGTGCGGCATGAGGCCGCTACTCTTAACAGCATTCCGATCTCAGCCATGCTTACAAATGTTATTCTGCAAAATTGCCTTTTCGGTAGAGCTGACATGGGAAAAAACCACACAAACTCAGCACCATAGTATTGTATGTCCGCAATAATGAGCGCCCGGAGATGCCCGAAGCTTATAAGGTGGTTCAACTTGAAACCATAGCCCCTATTCTCTTGCTCTCCGAAGTGGGCCAGTGGCAAGTGCAATCGCTTGTAGCAGGCCGGCCGGTAGGTGCGAGCTTGACTGGCAGTAACGTATGGTCCATCGCCGTTTTTAAATCCCTGCATTATCAAGTTCAAGCGACGACGTTGGGAACTGGCGGAAGGCGGAAGGCAGCAGGAACATCGCGCACATTCGTCGGTCTTTGCTCTTGTTCTTGTACCTGTTCCCTTTAATTTCCGTGGGGCCTTCATCTGGTGTCAATGGTGTCAACAACAGACCTGGTGCCTGTGCATGGATGCGATGGCGTTAGAACGCGACTTCGAAGAGGTAGGAAGTCAAGCCACCGAGTCGAGTCCCTACATCTAGTTTTTCTCCACTATCGATACGGCACCCTCCCTTCCTCCAGGTCGATTCGTTCCTAGTCGATTCTAATTCTTTATTACGTCGTCCGGCCTATTGCAATTGCCTCACATGTACGCAAATCCAGAAGATCGGATCCAGCGGTCTAGTACGGGCTCAGTTCGAGCACTGTCTAGGAGATCCCCGACATGGGAGGTTGAGCTGCATGGCCCGTCATATGTCCCAGGCTCTCGGGCTCGACTAACCTGAACGTCAGAACGTGCAGGTCATAGGTATTCACTCTGTTGCATCAAAGACAGTATAACCATGCGCGGTACATGTGGCAGTTGCGGAAGTACAAGTCATCCAGGGCCCATAACCTATTGTAGGTAGGTTTTGGCACTGGATGAGTGGCACTACCACAACGTGCATGAGGGTGCGGACTTTATTATTTACTCCAATTTTTGTCCGGCGTCGTCAATCTACTTCCCGTGGCGATAGCATCAAATGGCAAGACATTGTTGCCAATCTGGTCTCTTTAATTTGCTTGATTGACCACTCGCCTGACAAGCTCTCCGCTAAACTCTACCCCTCTCTTTCCCAGCCCGCTCTATTTCCTCTTTCTTTTCTTCACGTCGCTGTCTCCGAAATTACAGTTTTCTCATACTACCCGGTGTCTCATCTATTGGGACTTGCTATGCGATCCTCTCCACTTTCCCCCATACCTCATGCCACGCGCCGTTACTTTTATCCCATAAGTGGACTGGTGAGGAGTGGAATACCTCAGAGCACGCGACCTTGGACGCGACCCACATGACGTGAATTAGGTTGGCGAAGTTCAGCGCAAAAACCTGACGTAGTGCGGTCCTTCCCTGTGTCACTCCTTTCCTGTTTGACTCTCGCTGGACCTGTTTTTTCAGTGGAAGGTGGGAAGGTCCTCGTGCGATTGGTCCATCGCGATTCCTCTGTGCAATCCTCGTGATCCACTCACTCTATGTATTAACCTGGATGTTCATAAGCCAAACAACTGGGGCTTGCTTGGCTCCTGAACATCCATGCCACTCCAAATTGCACGATCACCTTCGATGAGTTGCGCCAGCTACGGGTTGTATGGGTCCCGCTTTTTGTAACACGCCCTCATCCTGAACATCTCCAATTTAAATGTGGTGGAAGCACTGCATCTGTCGATTCGTATCACCGCAATGCGTCTTCTCGGACCGCGACTTATCCCTGCTGTACGGAATCCCATTCAGGCTGCGCGAACGACGGGTTTACGTGACGTACAAAAGGTGAGACACCGTCGAGATCTGGTCCTCTTTCATCGAGGTGGCTTTATTAAGCAGGTGACCCGCTTCGAGGTGGGCTTAGGACAGCCGATGTACACGGGTTTGACTTAGGGACCCCCTCGCCGTGAACTTCAAGTTCCGGTCGTTTATCACATTCGGTGCTTCAACGTGTACCAATCGTGTTGAAATGAACTTTTGCGAACATGCCGTGTCTCACGTTCTCGTCTTTCTCCTATCCCGGGTCGACACACTGGCTGGTAACGTCCGGCCTACTTCCGGCGTGCATTGGTGTCTGAGCTCGTTCGTCCTCGACAGCCCAAGTTCCATCGTCGGCATAAGGAGACTCTAGGAACTTTTTTTTGGATCCATATTTATTCCGGGGGCCGGGGGACACAAACCGGTCGTAGCTAAGGTCCGGCTACATTTAATAATTACATGTTTTAATGAGGTGTCCTTTTGAGTCGTAAGTACGTATCCGACTTTGGAGGGTTAAGTAAGCGTTAACGTATGTTGGCCTGGGAGACCCAGCGTAAGTCACCCAGATATTAATAGAACCCTCCAATGAGGTCGATTCTGTCGTCCGGGTCGTGAGAGTCGGAAGGAAACCGTGCTCTGAGATAGTCGATCTTACGACATGCCTAGGAAGATGCCTATTGCACGATTTTAAGTCACTACCCACTATTGCACCATTACTCACGTGCACTCTACGCTGTTCTTCTATAGTCCACGTAGAATCTGCTGAGGCGTCAACAGAAACTCACTCTTTCCACACTTGGAATTCCAAGTGTTACTTTCGCTCGAGACGGTATGCGTCCGTTATTCGGCGAAGTGCGACAAATGAGGTCATGAGGGTGGGAGTAGAGCTTTAGAAGGATAGAGGTCATTATTCAGTACAAGAGAACTGCGACAAGGCTGCCGTCTTTAAGTGAAGACGGCACGCATATACAAACGCATATATATCCATGTCGAACCCCGAGTCGGAGTCATACCTCGTGATGAGAATATTTCGGTCACCTAGAGTAACCGTTCAGAAGTTGCCGACCATGCGTTGAGGCTGTAATCATAAGTCAGTCAGTGGCAGACGTCATGATTCGCCGAGACGCGACCCGAAAGCTAAGGTGACAGCAGCGTAAAGACACCGTGTTTCTCAGCTCCTTTCCCCCTTGATTTTCCGTGTAGCCATCCGGTCTCCAAGTCCTGGTGTCGATGGTGTCGCTAACTCTAGTACCCGGGGTCTGTGCAAGAATGCCATGGTGTCGCGGCGAGGGCAGGTCAAGACTCGCCCGGTAAGTCACATCACGAATACGATTACGACCAACGGGCGGTAGTTCCCGGCAACTGGTCCACGTTACGAGAGAACGGCGGCTGGAGGAAGAGACGAGCGGTGCGGCGAACGGATGGGCCGGCCGCCCAGGACCGGGGTCCGGCCTCAAACAGGCAGATATCCAAGGACCCCATTGAGGGCGAACTCTGGGAGTCTGGGGAAAGGGTTTATGTCGGTGCCGTGCCATTCAGCTGAATTTTTTTTTTGTATCCGTCCTCTTCTTCAAGGTGACTTTCATGAGGTCCATCGGGATGGCGCATCCAGCGATCACGGAAGCTGATCCTGTGCTGAAGGAACGGATTTGGGGTCGATGATCAAAGGGATGGCCATAGCATCAAGCAATACAGCGCCCATGCTGTCGAGTGCACTGCCTGACGTTGAGGCAGGTCGGCGCTATTGGATGGGACGCCAACACGGAACCGAGTTCTCTTTCCTGTTACTCCAGATGCCCTATAGGAGCTTTGAATAAAAAAGGGACTTTGCTTCGTTGGGCGAGATAGTTGAGGGTAAAAGTGGACCCTGCGATCTTACGCGATAACCCCCGAACCTCCCATGTAGGCAAGATTGTCATGTCGATTGGGGGACAACGCAATGACAGGATAACCCGGCTCTGGCAGCCCTGAGAACGGAAATGCGCTTGGAAATGCGGCGCCTCTTCCCACAGGCACCTAACTCAAGGACATTCAGTCCAATCGAATGGATGATAGATGCGCTTCTCTGGGCCCATGAGATCAAGACAGCCTATTTCTGTGTTGGGAAGGGGCTGGGACCCCAGAGGAATCGGAGGCGCCGAGGAGGATTGACGAGAAACCTTCGAACAGAGAAAGGAGACGAAGATCATCCTCGCCGAAGGTTTTAAAGAGAATTGGCTCAACGGTCACGTCATCGTGATCGTGGTATCGTCAGGCAACGTCAGGGAGTGGTGAATGCTGAATAGCGCTGAATGCTGACATGAGGAACACGTTGGGAGGACGATTGTTATAATCGAGACATTTATTGCAACCGCAATGCCCGCTCTCTCTCTCTCAGGCTCGGCGGTCTTGGCGCTCACTGAGTACCACTGAGTTGCGGAGTGTGTCCGGGGGTTGTCACGATGATAGATCGTGTCGTTGTACTCAAGAACAAGACAGTGCCGCTCCCAGCCCCCTCCATCATGCATCATGCCGTACCTATCGTAAGGTTCGAGATTAACACACGTATTCAACGCACTCGAATATCAAATTGATCGTTACGTTCTTGCCAACCCCCAAGCGTCAGACGTGCGCCGGTCGCTGTCCGCTTCGTGGCGTAGGTTGAGGACCCTATGATGCCATTGGGGCCATTTTGGCAACCCTCGTCCGAATCATTTCATGGCAACCAACCATGGTGTCTATTCATCATCCATTTGCAAAGCATCGAAGTACCAAGCCATTCAATTATGTAGCGTGCCCTCCCCTCCCGCCCGTCCACGCCAACGTCCGTAGCCGTTTGCTCACTTCCGCAGTCGTGACGACTCATATTCATGGACCCTTAATTTATTTTCGTTCCACTGGCGTGCGTCGTTGGGGGACAGAACCCTATGTAGCACGAGGCCGAATGTTATTCCCTCTGCGTGACTTCACTATCCTTCGGATTCCTTCTAAAGTTCTGACCGAGCAATTAAAGCTACCCCGGGGAGAATTCGAGGGTTGAGCAAGCTACAGTAGAGCGCGTGGTGCGCCATGGGCTCTCATCTTATTTTTTTCAGCGGAAGCTATAACCTCAGCTGCCATATTTGCGTTGGTGATATCGTGGCTGTACGGCATTGGGTTGTTCCCCTAGTAAGTCACCCGGATGATCTTGTGGTCTGACCCACAGACCATTCTGGCAGGATGCCAAAAATACTGTAGCCGTCGAGCTGGGTCGCACCCTTACGCCTTCTATCCCCGAGTTCATGGCAACCCCAATTCTACCGCTACATTCTTTCGGTTTGGAGTGAAGATTCTAGAACTGCCATTTGGCCACCGCCGCACGCCGCACTGCGCCGCCCATGTCCACGGGAAGTCGAATGGCTTCTTGATACTCTAGGGCATACGTACCTCCACTCTTCGAAACACCTCTTCCAGTGGTAGTGCATCTTACACGCATCCAACTGACGTCATGCTTCGGGGCGTGAAGACAAGTTATTCGCACACTGAACTAGAGCACGCCACAAATCCAGTCTACTGGGTCATGATAAGTTAAATGAAGTGATGATCTATGCGAGTAGGAAATACATGCAAAACCCTAACTGTCCACAACGCGAGCATAAGTACGATACATACGGGTTGTCCAAATAGTAGATACACCGGCCCGAGAAAATACAACTCCACATTCGAAAATGATAGAAAGTGTGGGCTTTTAAGGGCGTTATCACGCCGGTTGTACATGGTCCAGTCTGTAGTTGTTAATTTGAAAATTAGTCCGAATGAAGTGAAATGATAGCGCCGTAACGTACGGGAGCGATACCGTCGAGGGTTCTTGGTCCGCCTCCACTTGGATCACGACGACATGGGAGTTCTGAGAAAGAAAAAAAATTCAGCGTCGGTCTAGGGCGGACTGTGTCCAAGAACGCACATCGCTCAGTACATTGATGGTTCGTACAGTCCCATGCATGAGTTGCCCCCGGCTATTCCACCATCTAACGCGGCTGCCAATCTGCGTTAATTTGTTGGAATCAGTAAACGCGAGGCAAGAACAATAATTCCAGCTCACTTGGGGAGGGGGATTCATAGTCGAAACAAAAGGGCTCGAAGACCAGAATACCAGACCAGCTCCGACTGAGCCTGAGCTCTTTTATAACGACTGTGTCAAAAAAGAGTGAGGGCACACGATCATATGTCACTCCCACATGCCTCTGTTCTCGAGGAAGGGAACCATTAGGAGGTCTGCATGAAAGGCCCCCTTGTCTGATCAGTAGGGCCGGCACAGATTCATCACATCTTGGATGAGGGATGGTGTCGGCTTGAAGGGGACAAACAATCGGTTATTTGCTAAAGCGCAATCTGGATCCTCTATGAATCTCCATGGCGCGAAAGGGCAAAATCGGACTCGTGCATACTAAGGTCGAGACCCTCGAAGCGTGTGTTTGTGAACCAGGGCCAATGTAAAAAACTGCGATGGTGCGTGGCGAACATTATGAAGTCTTTACCGAGAGCAAAAAGGGGTGTCGGTATTACTGTAGAGCGAAGAAATTCTGAAGAATAGAAGCAGGCACTGATGTCGGGTACACATAATCCCAACGCGAGGCCGATTGCACGGGGGCGAGGCTTGGTAGATCGAGGTGGGCAGGAGTGGAAGCACTGCATACTTTCACGGAAAACGAAAGATAAGAGGTGTTTAAAAGCATTTACATTAGAGTGAGATGGTCCTACCATTTATCACTGCAAACACTCCAGTTTTACAGATCAAGGGGATAGTCGTCGTCGAAAATCACTCATGACACGTGCATGGTCGGAGCGTGGGTGGAATTCCCATGCTGCTGTACTTGAGGTGGCCCACGCGCATGAAAGGCGGAGTACGACCATAAGTAGTGAAGCGACCGGTCGAGGGGTAAATAAAGTGCACGAGTCGAGTACACCCAAATGAAGGAGCATGAAGGAGTGTGGAAAGATCGGCCCGGATCAATCAGAGCAGCTTGTCATGTCAAACAACCTCTCATGTTTGTTTCCCTAGCTGTTGGCTGGCCCCTTGAACGCCTCGATCGACGGCAACAGCTCATCTCACCTCACAAGGAACGGCTTACGTCGGACACAGAACACAATGTGGTAGCGGAGTGGCGGACAGTAACGTTGAACTAGAGGCGTCCTCAGGCTGCTTGCTACTCCCCTATTTGTCAAGGGTTCATTAGTACCCACCACACTAATCAGAAGTGATCACTCAGGGCTAGTCACCTTTCACAAGAATATGCCAAGTTGGCGTTGGATGCGCAGTCCCATGCACAGCGTGGGCGCTGGTGCCCTTGCAGACCCTTCTCCGAATCGAACTCGTAATTACTAAGGATCGACCAGATCTTCGCAGTACAAGATATCTTTAGATAACAAGGAAAGAAGCAAAGAAGTTTACGGACTTCACGTCAAGGTTAGTGCGTTAAATACTTATGGCGCGCCTAATTTTTGGTGACTGGCTGAAGCGGGGAACCCTATACCCTCCTAAGTCGGTTTTCCGAATCTGTGGTAGCACTCACTTTGGAAAAGTGTTCATTCTTGGGAACTCGAGGCATGGAGTTCTCGCTGAATATCTCACCCCATGTTGTTACCAGCAGCCATCGAGATCGATCGGGACGTCTGTTCCCCTAGTTGGTGCGTCTCGGACCGATTCAAATTGCGCCACGAGAAATAATGAAGCCGGTTGCGGTCCAGTCCTGCGACTAAGCAGGAAATTGGCCGCAGTGGTTAAGACAGTGTACGACAAGTTTGAGTCGCCGCGGTCGTAACAGTAAGCAAAGGACGTAAGAACTACCTGGTGCCTCGTTGTCAAGCTCTTTTGTCATACTTGTGGTGCATGTGCGTGTTCTTTCAATTGATTCACGCTATCTCACGATTAGGTACTCGATGGCTCTCGGAGATCATCCCATATCTTTACGGTGCCGTCTTTGCTTCCCATCCCTAACTTTCCTTGACTATGAAGCCTTCGAAGTCATCTCGGTGTCTTTTGAAAAGAGCCCGAGATGACTTATGTTCCTTGCTAGAAGAGCCTGAGTGCAAGGGTAAACTATTGATTTTCCCAGAGGAGCTAGCGATCTCATATATGAACGGCGACCGCTAACAGTTACTTGTTATAGGGAACCAGATAAAACGATTGATTTAAGACCAGGATGCCTAACGTGAAACTTTAGTTGCAAGCTGAAGTTAAGCTTGGCCGTAAATGTGATTCGCCGGCCCGGCTTCAGCACCTCAGCGTGGTCGTCGCCTCGTGGCGCCTCATGTGCACACGCACTACCACCCAGTGACGATGCGAGCTCGCGCTTGCTGGGTGGTAGTGCACACGAGGCAACCCCATCGCCGTCTTGTGCTGGTTCGGCGACCTCAGGCTGCGCTTGTAACCGTGCTGCATTGTCGTGGCCTCATCCAAGTGGCCTTCATCTGTTCGTGTAATGCCGGTCGTGGCAGCCTGCTATAAATATAGTCTGTCGAGCACGGAGACGATACTCGCTTTCGCTTACGAAAACGGCTCACAGAGGGGGCGTAACACCCTCATCCGTTTTTGACTGAGTCCCCTCGATGGCGCAATGCCACTAAGTAAGACCGAATGCTTCTCAGTCACCCCAAAAAGTCGCCGCTTTCAACTCAGGTTATCAGGCCCACTGGACGCGTGTTCTCCCCATAAACCAATTACATTATGGTGGCCAGTGTTGATGACACTAGGAACGAAGCAAGTGAGGATTCGACCAACCCCTCGTAGTTACTACCCTTGGTATTAGTAATACGCCTTCTCATATGAGTGTAGCCTGTTCATGCTGCGACCTGGGTCTACGGCCTGCAAGCCGGGATATAAATGGATTCAAAAAAAGTGAAGATTCGAGTAAACAAAGCGGTGATACATATTCAAGAACTAGCAAACATACAAAAAGATAGCGTAACTAGTCGCAGCAGAACAAGTGTGTCCCAGCGCGGGAAAACAAAACTAGTGTGGATCAGAGGTATCGCGGGTTCGGGAGATCGTAATCGTGAAGCAAAAGTCATAAAAAAAGGACAAAGACAAAGACAACAACCGGAAGGGAAAAAAATAAAAGGTTGCTTATGTTCTATCACAGGCCCATAGATGAAGAGATAGATGGTGCAATAGATCCGTGCCGTTGACGCTCCCATAGCTTGTTTTTTGCGTGGATCTCGATGTTTGCGAACGGCGCTGATTGGGATAGTTTGACGCAGTCGCGTGTTCCGAGTACGAGGAGCTCGAAAAAGAACGCTGCTGCTGCGCGCCGGGTCGCCTGTAAACAAACCCAACCATCAGTGTACGCACGAGTTGGAAGTGTGGAATACTGACCTTTGTCGCCATGTGGTTGAAGCTCATGGTCTTGTCCTCGCCGTCGCCTTCGGCCGGTTCCAACTCCTTTCGGACAATGCCGAGGGCGCGGACGGTGTTCTTGCTGTATCCCTTCCCATCCGAACTCGCGCCTGCGTTGTCTTCTGATACCTGGCTGGAGCCCTTCATGTCGAACGCAGCTATGGGGCATTCCAGGTCAGCGTAAGTCTCCTCGCCCTCTGCCGCCTCCACTGCGGGTGTGCTCGCGCGAGAAATGCGGGTGAGCTCCGACGGTGCGACAGACTTCTCGCGAACAAGTTCCACAGGAGGTATGCCTTCTCCGCCAACGTCCATTTGAAAGTCCTCCATTCCAAGCCCAGTATTGTCAAACTCAAACCCTGGGCCGACGCTCTCGGGCCCGAGAATCTCGCTCCCAACGCCTTGACTTGGTGCGACGCTCGCACGACGCGCCTGTCCGGGCTCGCCCTCATCCTCGGGCACGGTGCTAACTCCGCCCTCTGGTTCGATACGCGCACGCTTGCTTGGAGGCTTCTCTGGGGACGTGCCTCGTCGCTTGCTTGCTGGAACAAATGTCGCCACTGGTCGCATGAACATCTCCTGCAACTCAGGCGCGATGCCAGGAGGTCCTGCAAAGAAGAACGTGCCGTTCGGGGTCACCTTTGTGGGTAAGAAATGTGAAATGGGGTCCTCGCGGATTTCGAGAAGGCGCATGACGACTGAGGAGCGCGGGAGGTATTGATGATCAGTGAGGATGGATGAGACGTCCACAGCATTGAGCGGTCCTAGGCCACCACGCCCCCGACCCACTATCTCAGTGAGGTCATCAAAAATTTGTTTCTTCTTGCGCTTGCGCCTTTCTTCCACAGCAGGTTCTCCAGGTTGCTCTGCCTGCTCTCCGACGACCACAATCGGGGCTTCCATATCTACGTCTGCCGGTGGAGTAACGGGCACCTCGCTCAGTGGCGACGCTGTAACCAATATTGGAAGTTAGAAACAAAAATAAGAGTCCAGGTGCGACGCACAAGCTCTAGAAGGTGACCGAGTTTGTTCTGGCGTCTTGCCTCCCTCACTGACGGGGCGATCGCCAAAGTCAAGATCGAGGTCGATATTCAGACCTTCCTCTGGTCCAAAGCCGAAATCCAAGTCGTTGGCGAACGGATGTTCAGAAGGGGCTCGACTATGATGGGAGAGCAATTCGACTTCCTCTACGCCTTGTCCCAGAAGATGCGAATCGAGCGACTCGCGAGGAGCTCGGGGTGGTGCAGCATCACGACCCACTTCTACACTCAAATCATCGGCCTCACTACGTTCGCGAGGAGTGGCAGGTTCATCGCCGAAAGTCAAACCAAGATCGACTTCGTAGTCTTGTGATCCAATACCATCTGATGGGCCCAAGTCGAAACCGTATCCGCCATCGTCGACTCCGAACTGGAGGTCATCTGCAGTTGCAAGCGTGATATCGGCTTGGCGAGCCATATGATGCCCTTTGGGTTGAATTTCTCGTTCCTCGAAGTCGATGTCCCTAGGAGCAATGAAGGAGTGCTGATTTTAGAGTTGGGTGGCTTACCAGTTAAAATCGGGTAGCAGGATATCGAGATCGAGATTAGAGGTGGGGAGTGTGATGGCATTACGATTGACAGCGAGTTGGTCTTCTGTCAGGTCAACGACACCTGGTCGGAATGCCTGTTCAGGTCGGCGGTGAGGCTCGATTTGATTTGAGTTGTTGCAGCAGCATACACACCATCTTAATTTTTAAAATGGCTTCATTGCAGTCATCAAGTAGATATTTGGCCTTCCGACTGTAGATGCGCACAACGCCGAGGAGTAACTGCCCACTTAACCGAAGCGCCATGACCTCGACCTCCTGCCCCATGATTGCATCTGTGCAGATTCTTCATTGAGCTCAGACTCTCTCTGATAGTTCACGTGTGGGCGTACCGACTGATTGCTCTATATCCGTCTGGAGAGTCTGGGCTTTGGAGAGCTTCCGCTCCATGTGTGCGGCAAGCCATACTTTGGCTAGGGGACCGCGTCGGGATAAGATAGCTTCGGAATAAAACTTGAAACCCACGGATCAGAGCCATTCACAACGAGTTGCATAGCGCGACGTACCATAATTCAAGAAAATATTGAGAAGGCGACGCGTCAAGCGCGAATGGGGAGGAACGGGAAAAGGAAAAGGGGAAGGGGAAGAGTCAACAACGGGCGACAGTGTGGATGACGAAACTGGGGCGCCTGTATCCCACGATCACGTGTCGTGACCGTGTACCAAACTCGGAAGTCTGCCAGTGCCGCGTCAGGCCGCGTCAGGTTTTGCCAGCCATGCTCGCGTCTTCGTCTAGGACAGCGCTCGCTCTCACGCGGAAGCGCGTAGCTAACCAGGCAGCAGATGCACAGGTTGCCCTGTACTCGAATGGTATGTCTTCATAGTGGCCCCCGGTGATCCTTGTATTTACTAGTACCAACCAGGGACTTTCTCTCAACGCTTGCAGAGACACCCTCCCCCTCAGGACCGCTCGCAACGCTACGCCTCCGGCTTTCCTGAAAGAGCTGAGAGCATGCGAGCCTCTGGAATTAGAAAAAAACCGTGGTCACTTCGGCAACCCCCCGCATCATCTACTGGCACAGCGGCCTTCAACCTACGGCTCGGACAGTTTGTGGATATTGGTCATTCCACCAAGCTTGTAACGACCCTCAAGGAGATGAAAGAATCTAGACTCCGACCAGATATTCTGACATACAACACTGCGATGGAACTTTTTGGAAAACATGCTATGGATGAGGAGGCTTGGGCTCTCATCGATGATATGAAGGCATTGGGGATTTCGCCTGACATCGAAACGTTCAGGTTTCTATTACAGGTGCATCTGACGAGCTCCGTATTACTAGAGATGTTCCTAAAGTCTTAATTCCAACACACAGGCTGTTCGTTACGCTCCTCACGAAGCGACTTGGTCTGTGCTTAACATGATGAAGGAAGCTGGCATAGAGCACACCGAGGGGAGCTATGCATTTCTCATACGGAGGTATCTGGTCGAGTCGAACTTGGAAATGGCCTTCAAGCTCCTCGTCGAGATGGAGCGTCGCGGATTAACTCCCACACTCAAAACCGCCGAGGACATAATCACGTTGGCTGCCAAGAGAAGGATGCCGCGTCTCGCGTTGGAACTGGCCGAGAACTTTGAAGCGTCTTCTGTGCGTAGATTGGGGATGCATGTTTGGGTTTCTTGCCTGCTCTCCTCTTCCGAGTGTCTATATGTAGGTACCGTTTCTGGTTTGTCCCGACCCATGTTGTTGACTATGCTTGCCTTCCCCAGAAAGACGGTGTTCTTCATTTATGGGCCAAAGTTACAAAAGAACTCAAGGTTCTGCCCGACTGAAGGCTGTGCTGTCGAGGTGCTCCATACCGCTGGTCGACATGGGCTTCCTGAACTGGCTTTGGATGTGATCCGCGTTCTGAAGACTATTGACGTTGAGCTGCGGGAATATCACTTTGCGCCGATCATAGAGGCCTTCTGTCACACGGGTCGTATCAAAGATGCTCTTTCCACTCTAACTTCATTACGACAGAACAACGTCGAACCGAACGCCGATACGGCCCACTGTATCTTCGAGTCCATTCGGGTCAATACGGACGCCATAGACGCTGCTTGGGATGCGCTGGAGTCTCTTCACGCCGAGGGCCAGACAATCGACATTACAGGCCGTAAATGTCGTCATCCAAGCGTCGGTAGCTCTCGGAGACCTGCAGCGTGCCTTTGGAACATACCAAATGTGCACAGAATTAGGAGTCAAGCCGACGCTCGACACATATCACTTCCTACTTTCCGGCTGTATTGCAGCACAGAATCGCGAACTTGGCGACCGGCTCGTTACAGAGCTGAAGGAGGCAAAAATCAAGCCGGATGCGAGGACATACGAGCGGTTGATTGTCCTGTGCCTTACTGGGGAGACGTACGACGACGCTTTCTTCTACCTCGAAGAGATGAAAGCAGAGAAGTTGTCTCCACCACTATCAGTATATGAGGCGATCATTCAACGGTGCGTACTGGCCAAGGACGATCGGTATGGGATAGCTTTGGAGGAGTTAGAAGAATTTGGATACGCTGTATCTCCGGCGTTGGAGAGGATCATAGCGGGAAAGGGGGAGGCTGGCAACAGCAAATATGGGCAGAGTCGAGGGCAGGGCACTAGAGGCGACAGAGGATGGAATAATGGACGGGACAAATCATAATACACGTGACCAGCAGACGCGACGCGACTGTTTGTGTTTGTTTATTTCTCCGCTAATCCATAGTTTGACTTTGCGTCCGACCAAGATGCAAGCGAGCATGCAAGCACAGAAGGACAGGTATGCGGTACTTCAACGAAAACTCGAACACCTGGAGAAGGTTCATGCTGATGGAAAGAAACAAGTGTGACTTTCATTTCGTCTTTCGTGCGTTTATGGTCACCTGATTCTTCAACAGCACCAGGTCAACATTGACACCCTCACGAAGGAGCTCTCTACCGTGCGGAAGAATAGCGCGGACCAATTGACACGGGTCGACAAGTTGAAGAAGCAAGTCGATGTTCAGGACACGAAAATCCAGGATTTGAAGAGAACCGCACTCGCAGACCAAACAGAAATCAAGGATCTGCGGGCGAAGCTACGCTCTGCGGAGGCCGAGTCCACTAGACTGAAGACGAAATCCGAAGAGGCGGTTCGCACAAAGCAAGCTTTGAATTCTACGAACGCAGCTCGCCTCGATGAATTGAAGGAGCGGGAACGGCGCATCGCGGTACTCGAGACGGCCGTCGGTATGGAAAAGAGGCGGCGGGAGGACGTCGAGTCTCGTTTGCGCGACGTGGTCGGCGCAAAAACGGCGGAAGAAACAAGGTGGTCGAGCGAGGCCGTCAAGGCGCGATCCCAACTCGAGCGAGCACAAGCAGAAATCGCGCAGGTCAGAGCCGAGCTGGATGACAATCAGACAAGTGGCAAGACGGAGAAGGAGGAACTCGTCGCGCAATTGGGTTGCTTGCGCGACATGCTCGGCCAGGCGGCGGCGCATTATGGCAAGCTGGTTTCGGAGACGGTGTCCAAGGCCGCGTACGACCGACTACGGCGCGAGCAGAACTCGCTGCAGTTCCGCTCTTTCCGGCTCGAGCGAAAACTCGCCAGTACCGAGGCGCAGGTGGCCGAGTTGGCTGGCCTCATACGCCAGTCTCAGGAGACGAACGATTTCTTGGAGTTTCAACTGCGTTCTGCCGAAGAAGAAAGGAGTCTGCACAGGGCGGCCTTACAAGACCTCGGGAAGGATCTTCGTATCGACAGTGGCGACGATAACTCTACCCATACCCTGCTCGTGGATACATTGATCACGGACCAGAAAGAGCACCTGCTCTCCGAGCTCGAGATCAGGGAATCGCTTTCCTCCGGAGATCGACGTTTGGCAACGGCCTATGCTGAACTCAATACCCAGCTGGTCTCGTCGTGCGCAGCGATGCGTACGGAGCTGAACGCGGAATTACTAAACTCGCAGATGCAGGCAATTCAGCTGCAAACCACAAAGACCGTCCACGATGGAACGACGGCAGATCTGCATGCAGCACGAGCCGAGTTAGAGGCGACACGGAAGCAACTCGAGGAGACCTCTGATTCTCTGGATGCTGCGAAAGCCAGAGAAATAGGACTCGCGCAGGATGTCAAGGATGCCAAGTCCCAGAGCAAAGAGCAGGCGACAGCGCACAGACAGGCGCTTCAGAAGGAGAAAGATACCGCGAGCAAGCTCACGACCAGCCTACGCCAGTCCAAAGTAGCAGAAGACGAGCTCCGGACGGAGATAGACCAGTGACTATTTACCCCTTGCGCGTCGACTTGTGTGTGCTGATATGCATAATCTAGGTTGACGATAGAACTTGCAGACGCCGAGAGATATCGAGAGGCGTATCACAACCTCGTCGACGAAGTCGGAGTTCTTGCGGCCCGGAACGAGCTCGCCGAGAGCGAAGCGCACAGGCTGAGCGAGTTCAACGCCGAGATCCTGGGCCACACCAACCCCGCGCAGCGTATCGTGTACCTCGACCGCGTGCGGCGCGAATTGGCCGAGACGAAACAGGTGCGTGCACGAATTGCAATCGAGTTTACAAATTTCGCTTAACCGTACTTTGTTGTTTGTTGTGGTCCAGATGCTGATCGTCGCGACGCGCGAGCGGGACGCTGCGAGCGCGCAGATCGAGAGCCTCCGTGGCGAGCTGTGCCTCTACTTGTCTGTGCCCGCAGAGGGCAAGCCGCGGACCACGATGACGCGCGTCGGACGCATGCCCCTCGTCGCGCAGAGCCAGAACGTGCACCCTTCGGCGACGCGGAGTGGCGCGGGCAATGCGGACTTTACTACGAAGCATCTGCCGCCGGTTGCCGACGTCAGTAGCGATATGACCCTGGACGAGATCTCGTAGGCCCGCGAGGCCTATTTTACGACATTGCTCTGATTTATGTTCTTTTGGCTTTGATATGTGCTTTCATCTATCATTTATGAATAATGCATCTTAGGTATTACGATCCTGCAGCTGCGACAGGACGCGTGCGGTTCGTATTATAACTGAAATTTGGGAGTGAACCTGCGTGCCTCGACAATCTTGAATTACTAGTCACCCAAATACTAACGAAACAGTCCTGTACTACCCAGAGAGCGATATAGAAAGCAATGGCGACTCACGTCAGGACGTAAATACGGCATTTTCGAAAAAGCCGACAGCGTCGCGAAGGACAAGCCGAGGGACAAGTCGTAGCAGGTTATACAGCACTGGACTGATCCTGCGGACAAAGTATAGGTGGTATCCATCATTATACGTCGTGTTCTCTAAAAAAAAAAAAGCGTGGGCAAGAAAAATATGCCAATGGTCCCATCAATCAGTCGTGAACATTGAAAGTCAACTTGACGAGAATCCCAGTGACGAGTCCAGGAAAAATAAAAATAGACCGCCGCCTTCCGAAGCTAGGATTAGGGCGGAGAATACATACTGTACGTACGGTTCATAAACATACTATCCACACCATAGAATGTCCCCAAGGAATGTCTATCCAGTGAATACACGGGCGATCAGGTAGCATGTACAGCCCACGAAGCGCTGTGTTGGGTCTCATCACGACGTACGACGCACGGAGCTGCTAGGAAGGACTTACTATGATACTCGTGAGACCAACAAACGCCTAGCACAAAGGTCATGTAGGCCTTGGCGGCGGTAATACCACCCCCAGGTTTGAAAGTGTCAACTGACTGCCCGCCGCCCAAGATTCCAGCCAAAAGTAGTCCCTGATGAAGAGAAGAAATCTAATCAGTATACGGGCGTTCGATTCTACGAAAGTGTGTTGGTTGACTGACATTGGACAAGACCCACGCGAGCAAAACCTGCGGGAAAAAGGTGACGGGTCAGCGGCATGCGTAAGAGAAGGGATCCGGGGGAAGTGACGTGCATTCGTTCGCACGCTGGCGTAGTACTCCTTCGCGGCCTGCTCTTTCTCTGCGGACTGCACGCGGCCAGCGTCTGAACGTATTACAGGCGCTCGGTATTTGAGGTTGTTGGTTGCTTCGTCGTAGAGGGCATTTGCGTCGGCTTCCTCCGTGATCATCTCAACATCAACGCGGGATTGCGAGTCTTGAATGACCGCGCCCAAGTCCATCTCGACCGTATCCTCCCCTTTCGTTCCCCATGAGATCTAACGCGGGTCGGTTAGTAGGAAGGAAGCAGCAAGACTGGTTGTTTTTTCGAACGTACGTCATCTAGGTTGGCAAATGCATAGCTAACAGAGAGAATGAGCAAAATGTCAAGAAGTTCGACGGCGGTTCACGCACATGTTGAGGATGTTGATATAGGTTGGGGACAGCAGCAGGTAAGGTATGAAGCTGGTAAACATGTGCCACGGATCAAATGCCAGGAAACTGGCCACAGTGTAGGCTTTACAAAATATTAGGACTTAACGAACATTTCACGTCGTGAGGAACTGGGACTCACCTCCATATGTGACTACTATGCTGAACCACATGATTTGATACGCAGCCCCGCCCTGCCTCGCCGCCTGGATCGCGCACTCTACCGCGGCAAAAAGAAGATAGACCATAAGGATTGCGAGGATAATGGCAACCGTCTTGTACTTCCATTTCGACCTAGCCGTGGTGTGAGCGAGAACGCTACTTTCACGGAGAGCCATGACTTACGACCGTGGCTTGTTGCCCATGGAGAAGAGGAAGCAAGCGATGACGATGGAGGCCAGGAGGTACTAAAGCGAGGACATCCTTAAGGTGTCACATCCCGACGACCAATAGGAGAATACTATACCTGGATAACTGAGTTGAAGTACCGGATCGATTGTATGCGGAACGCGGGTGACTCCAAGGACGAGGACAGGATCACAAAGAATAAGTAAAAGTTGCCCTGAGCGAACGAAACCATCAGCGTCGCTCTCAACCCTGTCACCCCCTCGCTGTTACTCACGATTGCAAACCAGGAAGCGATCAAGTTGATGACATTGTAAAACGCTTGGAGCAAAAGCATGGATTTGCGGCTGAAGCTGTGGCCCGACGACAACATCTGTCCGATGTGAGCGACCGCATATGTGGCAGCGAAAAATGATCCATTTAGCCATCGTCTGCGCTGGTTGATGAACTCAGGTAGGCCGTCGGGCACGTCAGTTTCACCAACTGCGCTCTTCACGTAACGAAGGACCCTATATGCGCTACAGTCAGCAGACAAAAAACGAAATAAAACCCCGGTGGTTCTACCAGTTGGAGTTAGCCTTCGCGACTAGTTCGAAACATAATATTCGCTGTGAAATAGCTTAGTATGCGCCGCGGGATACTTGACAGTGACATACGTCCTCCGCAAGGTCTGTGACTCATCGTTAGCCCCACTACCGTAAGTAGTCAGCCATCTGACGCACACATGTTCGACGTGAAAATGTCAGTATCCCGGCCATGCAGAACCTCTCCCTTGAAGTATGAGGCTAAAGGCCCTTGTCCAGTTTTGTCGTTTTGCAGTGCATGGTACCTATACGCGGAGAAGGCCCCTGGCTACAAGGCATATCCTCAGGAATCGGTATCTCAGACACATCGTAGATGACGCACCAAAACACTGATGTAGCCAAACAGGCTCTCTGTGGGTTTGTCTAGGATGTTGCTGACCTTGTACTCGAAGTTTTGTGCCGCGACTACAAGGGAAGGTCATCCAGAGTTTCGCGCCGCTACGTGGCCGACTTGCCTAGTGGGTTCAATAAGGCGGACCAGTTCTTGCCTTTGTACGCTGCTATTTCGCCGCATGCTCCCCCCACATTTGAGTTGAGATCAAACGTTTTCCAGAGATAGTAAATACTCTTGTGTCCCGGTCTGGTACCCACATCGAGGAGTACGCATATATTCGGCTATACGCGTTTCTCAGCATTGTGCCAGGGAAACTGCTTTACAGGACTTCCGTACCTGCAAGAGAGGTCCAAGAGCAGTTGAAGAACCAGCGATGACTGTTAATCTTCTTTTGGTTCTTCTCCTTCATACAGAAGATGATCTGCGCGGGCACGATACCCTTGTCAGGATATTTGAAGTGTAAGTTAGGGTCGATCGCGAAGGATGTTGTATACTCGAACAAGTGTGCGGTAACTGGCTTATGGTTGATAGAATTTCGCATGTGGCCACCAGGCTGATACACGCCAAGAAGGGTCAAACAGTCGAGGACGCGAGGGTGTACTTTCCTGCGACCGTCGGCGACGATGCACACAACCACCTTGCGCAAAGGTGAGCACGAGCACGAGCATTCACGTCGAAACAGAGATTACCTTCTTCCACGCCTCAACCCCCCACGTATGCGAATTCTTACGGCTACACAGGTGCGCAATGTTACGCATAACGCCATACAAAGTTCGGCAGAACAGAATCTCGTCTTCCTAAACACATTTCAGCCTCCTCGAATCGAGTTCACGTAGGGACACAGAAAGACTTACATTGTACATGGTTATGCAGATGAACAACTCAGTACGTCGGTTCATTTGGTTTTGGCGCAAAAAGTGGCCGCTCTTTTCAAAGTCATCCGGGTCGCACGTCACTGCCGTGTACCTCGTCTTCATTACTTCAGGTTGGCCCACGCGGGGCAGAACGAGCTTCGGCGGTACAGGGAGGTCCAGGACAAGGTTCCCATTCGTGAGCGGTACGCGCTTCATGGTCTTGTTCCGCCGCGCAACACGTCCGGTAGGTGCTGGCCCGAAGTGACGCGTCTCCACTGGTGTCCCCGGAACCTCATCCTCCAGCGTCGTAGACTTTGGAATTGGAAATACCACGCGGCGCGGATCAGCGAAGATATTCTGAGGCGTGTCTTTCTCTTCAGGTTTCGGATTCGATAGTGCTTCGGTGCGTGCTTTAGCAAGGTACTCTTGAAATTTGCTCTTTGGCTTCGGCTTTTCCGTTTTCTCGTCGTGGTCTTCCTCTCCATCGGTGCTATCCCCATCGTCCTCACCATCATCTAGCCCTTCTGTCCCATCGGTATATTGGGATGTTCCGGTGTAGTGGGTTTCAGCGTGATGAGATGTTCCAGTATAATGACCGTTCACCATCACGGTACCGACTGCTTCGTAACTGTCATCGGCGAGAGCCGGAGTGGGTGAACGAGAATGGGGAACGGTGTAAGCAGGAAGTGAGTTTCTCCCCGAAGCATACGCTTCAGTGTCGTGGCGGAAGTGGTCAATGGGTGTGACAGGTTTCGCTGGGGAGCGGCGCTGAACGATACGGTTTGCTGGAGGTGTCAGAGCCTGTGAGTGGAATGGGTTATATGGGTTATAATGAGGTTGGGCTGGATTGGGCCACGACACCAAACCGACGGTAGGTTGGACGCTGCTGTCTTGGGACGGCGCAGGCAGCTGCAACACCGGTGCAGCGCCTTGCACAGGAGACGGACCCCTGTGAGTCGAACCTGCACTTCGGGCAGAGGTCGCCGAGAGTTGCGATGGCGGGCGCGGCGGGTGGTTTGCTCCCCTTTCCAGAGAAATTTCTCTAGCACGATCGTGGCTAGCAGACGAATCCAAGGAATGACGCTGAAGTATTTGAGATGGGTATGGTGGGGTTGCTCGCTGACGAGACGGGGGCCTGTCCGAGAACGGATCGTCTTGCTCTTCGATGAAGTCCAGGCCTTCCCATTGAAGGGGCTGACCGGAGTCGATGGTGGGAAGGGACGGTGGCTGCTGATATGAGGGGCGAGTGGTAGATCCTGACCGGTGTGCTTGGCTGATCTTTATGGGAGCGGCGTAGTCCGTCGCCACAGTGTAAGTGGACGCACTGGAGGAAGTTGACGGCGGCCTGTCATAGGGCGGGGTAGGTTCCCTAGCACTCGGTTGAGGGGGCGCGACGTCAGGTATATATGAAGAAGTTGACGAGTAACGGTCCTGTAGTTTGTTGACGGCCTCGGTGATGGTATCGAAAGTGGGTATATCGGGAGGGCGGGAAGATGACGAAGCCATGGCGTACTGCAGAGTTTTGGAACCTGGTGAATGACCCGAAGCGGGTGGTAGGGGTTCTTCATCAAGTTCTTCATCGTCGAAATCGTCGTAATATTCGTCTTCGTCGTCCCGATAGTCGTCATCTTCTTCATAAAGGGAAGGTGCCGATGATGTACCCTGGACGTATCTGTAAGAGAGCACTTTTCTTGCATCAGCCATGGGGTAGAACCAAGAGAATGTACGTCCTTAGCAAGGTCTCCCTGCCCGGTGCACTTTCGTCGCAGCCGCAGTTCATCATCATGTGACCGCGTAGCATCGCTTGCAGCAATCGCGGCAACTAAAGCGTTGCCGACACCTGACTGAAGATAGCCTTCCACTGGCAGACCTGGTGATACAATTTGCCATTGCAAAGCCTTGTGATGACGGAGCGTTCTTCTGATCAGACCAATATTTTTTGGTGTTAGGGAAAACTGATGGCAAGTTCCCCATCCCCGTCATCTGCATCGTTTTCGCGCTGTAACAAGGAAGGAATCACTCAGAGGTTATATTAATCACCATCAATGAACTTGAAGATGGCTCATTTCACTCCATACGATTTCTAGTGCCCCCGACTCGGACTTAGAGATAGACCATTTCCCCGAGCACATTCTAGCAACACAAAAGGGCTCCCGATAGTTTTAAAATGTCATACTCTAGGGTACGATCCACCTGGGTTTACCAGCGCAGTCACATTACATATTTGTATGTAGTATGCACATGCCGCACACCCGAGTGCATGTAAGAAAATAATGTTCTTTGAAAGGACGATGCTCTAAGTGACCTTTGTCAAGGTAGAGAAAACGGCGCACGCACATCGATGGCTGCACGCGGATTCAATGACTCCGTTTCGGTGTTGGGGCGTTGCTCTCGTCGTCCGAGTCGAGAGCGTGATTAGTAGTCCATACCTTGATAGTCCCAAGGGTGGGCAAGTTACTCCCGAATTCGAGTGCACCAGACGGTGAAAAACGGTGCAGTGCAATTGGGACGGGAGGCATCCGTATTGTCATAGCGCCACATAGGGCCATGTACCCCACAGCGCACTCAATGTCTCAAATGAATTCGAAAAAAAACCCAGTACAGTGCCTACATGGACACCCTGATGTGAGTCACCCGCGGCCCATGGGTATAGATCTCCCTGCTCATTTTCAATACACAACTTCCCCACTCGGGATGGAGTGCGTCGTGCACCGAAGCGAGACCACATTTGAGGCCGAATGTCTCCGGTTGCCGGTTTCGACCTCGACATTGCGGGGGTAAGTGGCCTATCACGGCACATGTATAGTGCTATTTCCCCAAGCAATCGGCTGGTTGGGTTCGGAAACGTAAACTCTACTATCTCAAAATAACTGTTCCAGCATTCTGCGGAAGTTAGGGGTTCCGAGACCCGTGACCTGCATAGCCCAGGGTCAATCCAACGTCGAAAGTGAAGACGTATCAAGTCTGGTGGAACGCACAGGATCCCATCCAGCGATAGCGGAGAATCCATCCGTGCCGCAGCCCGGATTCGAGCCCTCTGTGATGTCGTTGAGACCCCGGAAGCCCCTTCCGTACAGCCAGGGGTTGAGGAACCCGAGAGGTTCCTGACCTGTCATAATCAGCCAGTCATTAAGCAGCGAGATTATCCCTGCCACAACCTGTAAATTAGCAATCAGCTGGACGCTCAAGGACGGACGTCCCAAATAGGAGGAGGTGGGAGAGAGACGCACGGGCGTCGCTATACTTGTACCGCCATCCTCTTGATCGTTGCCGTTGAAAATGATCCGGAATCCGACGGCCTGCGCGGCGATGTCGGGGATGCCGCGGCCAGAATCGCTGCACCAAGTACAAATTACGAATGGGTCAGATCAGGCCAAAGAAGCGAACAGACTTGTATAGGCCTTGATACCGGTTCCCGAGGTGCTGTAGGAAGGTGGTCACGGCCTCCGCCTGGTACCTCGGGCGCTCAAAGTAGTCCGAGAAGCCGCCGCCGGAAAGGGCCGCTGCGACCTCCGGCTCGTAGTCCGTCGTTCCGCCGACGACGGTAACATAGGGACCTGCAAAAGCGTGGCAATCCGGTGAGCGTCCTGGACCCGCACTCGTGTACTACGTCCAATCTGAGAAAAAAATGACCACACGTACAGGTTCCGGGAAACGTGGGTCTGAACCGGACGGTGCCGTCGTCTCTCTGGCAGGTTCCTCCGCCGATGCCGTCGTCACCACTCGCCAGGAGGACGCTGACACCACGCGCACCGAGCTTCGCGAACTGGTAGCACACATAGATTGCATATTCCCTCGGGAGGGAAAGCTCTTCATTGTCGTACGATATGCTGATAGTCTGAGGGATGTTCTCCTGGTCGAGGATGTAATCCAGCCAGGACATGAAATAGGGTTCCCTGCCCGACGGCCCTTGGCCGGTGCTGTAGAAGATGTGAGGGGTTGGATACGCCATGGCCTCAGCGTACTGAATGTCCAGATTTGCCTCTTCGTTTGGGTGGGTCGGGTCGTACCCCCCGCCGTTGACCTGTACGACGGTGAACGTCGCATCACCTGCTTCGGAGCGGTATTTCTGCATGAACGCCGTCAGGTCCGTCGGGCTCGGGTAATCCCCTAAGAGTCCCACGACCCCGAGCACATTCTCGCCCTGAGTAATGGGTGTATAGGATTCCGTGTCGTACAGCCAGCGCAGGAACGACGGCGTGACGGAATCGACTTTTGCGCGGCTCGATAGCATCGTCGCAGGCTCTCCCGATGTCGACTTCACTGCCCTGTCAGAGCGATTCCGAGTCCGCGGAGTCTGCCATTGCGTGCGCGGGGAATCAAAGGACGTTGTAGGCGCCACGGTCAACACGTGCCAGTGCAGCGCCACGGGAAGCGAATAACCGACAGTGCGGACAATAGTCTCGCCGCTCTCGACGTGCCTGTAGAGCTGGTACGATGCGCCGAGGAGAGTGTTGGCTTGGGTCACGAAAACGCCTTTGAGCATCAGTGTATCGCCGCCGTGGGTCATAGAAATGGACGAAGAGGATATGCTGTGGTGTTCGAGCCAGGAATTCACGAGCTCGAGCGTCGCTGGACGCGGTGCGACGAGTTCGGCCACCTGCTGCTTAGTCAGGTATGCACGATATCTGCATCGGAGCGGTGGCACTCGTGAGAACATGCGTGAGTGGAGGAGTGGTGATGGATGTACCTTCGATGCCCGGGTTCACTGACTTCGTAGAGCGCGTCGACCAAGGCGTTCTCACGCTGAGGCTTGAGAGCAATGTAAAGGTCGATTGTGGTGCCAGAAGGCGGACGGCCTAGGCTCTCCCAGTTTCTCGGGACGGTATTCCAGGAGTGCTTCATACGCATGTCGTCCCAAGGTGGTGAGAGGGGCTTCGCAAGACCGCAAAGGAGACTAGTGGCGAGGACGGAGAGCAAAAATATACAATGGTAGTAGTGCATTATTACGGGGGGATGGTGTCTGCGACACTATGAGTTCGTGAGGTTAGGAAGGTGGCCCTAAAGTCCAAAGTGCCGAGTGAGGGCTTTTATGCGCGAGAACCTTCAAGCTGGCGAGAACAGAACTCTAGATCCGCGGGCTGGGGTAAAAGGGGATTGCGAGGTCCGAGGCCCAAGATTGCATTAGGCTGTGATGAATAGGACACTTTTAGAAACACCTCCCTCACCCGGAGAAGTTCGCGCTCTGTAGCGAGGAGGAGGGGATCACTCAGAGGTTATATGAATCACCACTAGAAGGTGCGTTGTCCATCAATAAAGACGGACATCCTCGGTTCACATCAGACTTCTGGTGCCCCCGACCCGGACTTGGAGATGGACCATGTATTTGCATAGTTTAGTTTACAGCAAAAATAGGGCCTTGTTCTCGTAACGAATTCGCTTATTCTGCGCCATCTTCTGTCAGTAACTCAATGAGGTCTCCATTTCTTCGGGTCTTCTAAGATCCTCGTTATGACCTCGTCGGCTTCCGCCTATGTGACATGACATACCTGCTTCGCATGCACCTTTGAGAGGTTTCTTCGCTCTCTTTCATGCTGCTCGCAACTCACAAACAGCGCTAGTGTCATCTTGAATCTCGGTATTGTGACCAACAACCATGTTCTCGATCCTGTTGTCGGTGCTATGTACGCTTCTCTTTTTCTGGAGTCTTTTCAAGCTATCAATATGGAGCTCAATAGGAGCGCGTATTGATTGCCCGGGGGAGGGGGAAGCCGTCTTAGCGTTAGGGGAGGAGGAGCGTTTGTCGCCTGGTTCATTGCAGTTTATGAAGTACGCGGCGCCGCCGCACTTGAAGGGAAGCTCGAGACTCGAGAGTGATAAAAATTACTGGTGGCGGTCATGAGGCGAAGCGGCAACTTGAGCATTGAAAATGATTAGCACAACGCAGTGAGAGTGTGTGTCTCTAATGCCGTACAGTATGCGGCGGCGGAGAGGGCCGAGCGTGCCAGGGTCGGACAGAACACAACTTGACTCCGAACTTGCAGTGGCCCATCGTACAAGCGTAGCGAACCGCTAGTGCTTCTTAAGCTTGATGCGAACATGTCCCGCGTTCTTCGTTCGTGGCCATCTCGCCTATTACAGCCGTCGGGGAGTAGGGCATGACTTGTCCTGGCTCGCGGCCGGAAAGGCCTCGGTGTACTCCCGCTTCTATGGTACAGCAGCTGTTGCTCACAAACCTCCCTCAATACTCAAATCACCCTTTACCTCCTCAACATCCCAGCCACAAGACAGACTAGGACATGCATCCACTCTCACTGCTTTACACAAGGCGCGTGAACTCGTCGCACGGATCCTCCCTCCCCAGTCGCCCGAACTATCGTTTTGGAATGACATATTGCGTGACGTTTCCGACGAAACTTCTCGTTGCAGCCTAACATCGAACGAAGAGATCATTACTATTGTAGGTGTGTCTGACGTGCCGAAACAATTCTAGTCGGACTTGCGCTCACACGTCACGTCTTGCGTAGTGTACTCTGTAGACGAGTTCTCCGGAGGAGAGGCACTTGTAAGTGCTCTGCTTCAGGACCCTTTCTCTCCGGATGCGGAGAACGGACGGATCGCGGGTCGCTGGGAAGGTCGTGAACAGGATACCAGACTTGACATCGAGTGCGCAAGTTTTCATCCTCGCCTACCACTGATTATAATCTTCCTTCAGATATACACCATCTTCTGTTGGGAATGCGACAAGTACACCAGTCAGCTCAGAAGGCGCCTCCCCCTCATCCTCCCAAGTCATACGCCTATCGTCATCCTTCTTGACATCTCTACCTTCACCTGTGCGTCTAATCGAAGTGCGACAACGTCGTGATTTGTCTCAGGACCACCTACGACTGCTTTACACCGCGCACATTCCCATAGTCCTCCTCAACCCTCTCACCACTCCACTCGCTGCACTTAGCCCGTACACAAAGTCTACGGTGTTGCCATACCCACTTCCCCCACATGCTCTCCTTTTAATCACCTCCCCGTCCCCCATTTCGACATCATCTACCGTTCCGCCCCCCATTTTCGAACTTGGAGTTAGTCCCGACAGGGTATTCCTCGTAGACCCCGCACGAGCTGTATCTTCCATTCACGCATTGCGCACCAATCCTTCAGACGCGTTACACGTGCAGCGCTACGCCGACGACGCCCTCGGCTCTGGCCTCAGCGCACTCAAGCGTCAACTGCAGTCTGTACCCACCGCAGTGCAGAAGGGCGATGCGCTCGTAAGTGCGGCCATAGGCGTGCTGCGGAATGGCCTGCATTCCGCCGAGGCAGAGCTGCACGAAGCAGCTGACTTGGCACGGGCTCTACGAAGCGAGGCAGAGCGCGCACGCGAGGACGCGCGACGCGCCGTGTTTGGCCCCGCCCACGAGCCAGTGCGCCTGACCCCTTCCGCGGCGTCGACATTCAAGACGGGGGCCGCCAGCACTAACAAGGTGCGCGCGGCGATGGCGCACGCGGACGGTACCGTGCAGCCCGTCCTGGACGACTTGACATGGTGGCGCATACTGTGGGCGCCCGACGACGCGGGCTGGCGCGTACGGCAGGCGGTGCGGGACGCGTGGGTCGGAAGCATCGCGGGCGGGCTGTTGCCCGCGCTCGCGGCGCTGCCCAGCACGCAGTCGAGGCTCGCTGACAGCGCGCGAGAGCGGGTGACCACTGCGCTCCCGCCGGCGCTGCGTTCGCGTGTGCTGCTCAATGCGCTGGAGCAGCGCGCGCACGCGCCGTCGTTCGCTCTCGAGCCCCGTGCGCTGCTCGCCCCGCTCGAGCGCCGCCTTGCGCGCCTCGATGCGGGCCCGACGGCGGCGCTTGCGCGCGCGGCGCAGGTACTGCTTTTGCGTGCTGCGGGGAGCATTGGCGCTGGTATTGGAGCGGGCGCGCTGGTGCTTGCGCATGGGGTCGGCGAGGCGACTGGTACTGGGCTGTTCAGTTGCGGCTGCGGGCGTGCGGTGGGCGATTGGAAGGTGGGATAAGGCGCGGAGGGCGTGGAGAGGGGACTGGGCTCGAGTCAAGGAGGCGGCGGAGCGGGATGTTCAGGTAGCGTATCCCCTTATCCCTTCGTCGGAAGCCTGCTCACTCGAATGCATATAGACTGCACTGGACGAGGCCCTCGAAACTCAAGTTCTTATTGTTCCCTGTGCATGCAGCGGATGGTGTTGAGGAGATTATCGCGAAACGCGAAGACGAAATTGGGCAGATGCGGCGGGAGGTCGACAAGCTCGACACCGAAGTTTCTGACTCTCAAAACACTTCAGACAGAAGGGACATCCATTCCTAGGAGGTCGTTATTCCTGTGGAACGTCTAGAATACGATCTATTTGCACAGGGCTGATTATGTACTGAGTGAGGAGGATGATAACGGCCAGTTGCGCAAATAATCTAAATCAAAGCATGGGTGCCAGTGTCTCAGTCGTGTTGGCACGGAGAGAATTATAGGGACAGGTGTGGAAGAGAGAGCATGCAGCGAGGATCAAATAGCAGCCGATGATGGTGTCTGGGGGGACATCGACTCCGGTACTGAGAAGTGCACCTATATGAGTAGAACTGATCAATAACCAAAAATGGTACTCACAGGGAGGGAGCTGTGGCCGTGTGCCCTCTGAAAATACCCGACCAAGTAGAACTCCCACGCCTTCAAATACGCCAAGTAAGATCCCACAAGCGACAGCAGACCCGAATGCAGCTTTTGGACCGCCTAAATTTTTTAAAAGGGGTAAGTATCGAGGTCAAGGGCACGGAGAAGACATTGGCTAGGAGAACATGCCAAGGGTGTGTAAGAAAACAAGACTCACTCCGTGCTGCTAAGCAGCCACCTGTCATGAAGCCAGAGATAATGGCGTTCCATGCATCCTCCTTTTGTCGGTACCCCTTCACAGCGCAATCAAATGTAGAAAACATGCCACCCCAAACACCAAAGTTGCCGCCAGTGACGGGGGCGCGGGCTTTTATAGTAGAAATAGAGCCAGCTAGGCGCTCACCCTGTGTTGGTGTAGTGTCAGCGTCACGCTCCTATTTGTAGCAAAGATGGTCGAGGAGGCACGTACTCTCGGTGAGTTCCGTGCACCTTTAATACCATGCCAAATGCCACCACCGACGGCACCCATGGCAAAAGCACCACCAAAGTCATTGAGGATTACCCAAGGGCTATTATCGGTGACGATGAGAGTTTGTTGCAAAATCAGTAGCACATGAGAACGCACCAGGGATCCCTAGTATGATCTGCGTGTGCCATGGGGAGAAATGAGTGGTTTTTAAATTAGAAGAGGAAGGGGTATTCGCGTATGGGGAGTGTGCTGGAGTCGGAGACGGCGGGAGGGACGATGCGCCCGGTGCGAGCAAACCCGAGCTTTAGGGCCGGCGTTGTATCACGTGTATGTTCACGTGACCGTTTCCGGAACACGTGATGGGGGGAACGCGAAGTGAAAAAGTGAAAACGCAGCGTCGGTCGTTTATCTCGATCACCATCGTCCCATGTCTATGCGATCCGTGGCTGCTCGTGCAGAGCGCGCCCCTACGCCCTCGTCAAGGCCGCGTAATCGCCCAGAAGTGTTCGTTCTCGTACCACGTTCTCCCTACTCCGAAGGGGATCGGCACTGGCACGGCCAACGACTTTCATAATTCACCGACACCGCTTCGTGTGCATAACATGCAAAGTGCAGCATCTACCCCAGTTACTATCAAGCGCAAGCGTTCTGAAGAGACTAACGAGACTGGAGTCACGCGTCAGTGCCCCTGAAACAAAGACGAAGAGACGGAAGGTCTCCGCGGCTGATACCAAGACCCAAGGTGCCACAAGAGCCACGCATATCGCTGACATCAAATGCGACCCCAGAATTTCCGAATGGTTTCTTCTATTGCCACCAGTGCAATAAGAAACGCGATGCCGCATGTACATTGCATTTAGTCTCGTCGTTTAGTGGCTCTACTGACCGCCATCTCTAGTGGGACTGTATTGCACTTTTAACAATAGGACTTCCAATTTACTGGCTCGGTGCAGGGCCAAGTATTGCAGGCCCTGTCTTAAGAATCGATACGGGCAGGACTCAGACGAGATCAAAGCTCGTGGCATCAATGGTACATCCAAAGAGATTGCTGGGCACGACAAGACCCAGGGCTACATCTTCAAGCACGTCCCAAGTTACTAGTTGTGCATAATCGTCTTCTCACTCGTCGGTCCTTCTAGATGCCCACGCTGCAGTGGCAACTGCAATTGTCGTGGGTGCCGTAAAGCCATGGGTCTTGAGCCCACCGGGTACGCAGGGTTCGCTCCCAGGTCATCACGTACTTATTTCTAATTTCTATTATTAGTAACCTGACCATCGCTGCGAAGAAAACGGGAGTAGATTCTGTTGCAGTGATGCTAGATGGAAATGCCAAGATGACTGGCATACTCCCTGGCAAGGGCAGGCAAATTCCCGACCCTCCTAAGAAACCCAAGGCCCCCAAGCTACCCAGAGCACCCGACGCTGCCGTCCCAAAACTGAAGCGATCCATTAACCGCCAGGCGAACCCTCTTCCTAAGGTCACTTGGACTCCCCTACCCGTTCCGCCCTCCTTCACGCTCGATCGAGCGTTGCCACGCATCGCGATTAGAGAGTTTGTTCTCCGGTTCAGCAGGCTACTGGACATGTCGCGCGCACATCTCGAGGAGCTAGAAGAAATCGGCGGACGGCGACCACACGAGGTAGACGACGCCGACTCTGACTCGGAGCAGGATATCGACGTGGAGATGGGATGGATAAGCGAGATCTGCCTGCGAGCGATTCTCCTTGGGCTCCTCAATATACTTTCTGAAGTTGAACTTGGTGGCAAGCATGGGAAGAAAGCCATCCAGGACGCCATACAAGAGATCAAGGCGTCTCGCGCTAACCTGACTCGCATTTGGGGTGCACTTGCAAGTCTGCGCGCCGAGTTCGAGAAAGTAGACAAGCGGTTGACGTTCCCAGACCCTTTATCTCCTCCCCAGCACACAAAAATACGTACCACGCGCAGCGGTGCATTCAACGGTGCAGGGGTGAACGTCGCGACTACAGCACAACTTGTCCCTGTTGTGCTACCTCTAATTGAGATGGTGCTGGACACTCAAGCGGTGCACGACGAACTAGAGGAAGGTATTAAAGAAGCAAAGGAGCGCGCCAAGGAAGAGAAGGAACGCGCGAGGGCTATTCGCGAGCAGTGGGATTCGAAAAAGAAGAATGGCAACCTGGTAGGCACCACCTCTCTGTTGTAATCCTAACAACCCGGTTGATGTGGACACGCACTTCGCAAGGACAAGGCGGCACGCGCAGAGTACCATCGCGCTCTTAGTGCGCTCGAGCAGGCCCAACGAGTTGCCCTGCACGCGCATGCTCCGCGCTTCTCTCCCCTGGGCACCGACCACGAGGGCCGCACATACTTTGCGCTCACTCCCAGCGTAGCCGAGCGCGACGCGGCAGCCGCGCTCCTAGCAGGCGACACGTCCAAAGGCGGCAAAGCACACGGCCGCGCGATCGTCAGCACCGACGAACGGCAAGCGATGCGGCGCTGGGGGTGGTTCATCGCCGTCTGGGGACAGAAGCCGGCCGACGGCCTCGTCCCCACGAGCGAGGAGGACGAAGACGAGGAGAGCGACGACGTCGAGCGCTGGTGGGGCCTCTGGCAGGTGGACGAAATCCGCAAGCTTGCGGACTGGATCGCGATTAAGAACGGGCTCGTGGGGGAGAGAGCAGCCGACCGAGCGCAGCGCGGAGGACGAGCCAGGGGTACCCACCGGGGCGGGGAGTAATGGCTCGCGCTCTGGCGTGCAGTCGAGCCGCCTGACGCCGCTATCCGACTCTTCCGATACAGAGGACGAAGCTATCTCAGGGCGATGGATCAGACTGCAGGCAATGCGCAGACGCGCGTGGACGAAGACGGCCGTGTCATTCCTACGCAGAACGAGCTCAGGGCGCTCGTGAGGGCCCTGAGGGAGTACGTGGAGGTACTGGACTGGCGTGCGTGGCGCATGGAAGAAGAGCCCAGCGTAGATGGTAAGGAGAACGGCGTGGCGAAGAAGACCAAGGCTGAGATCAGAACAGTCTCTCCTGCGAATTTCTATGGACGATAACGTTGACCTACTCCACACGCCAGAACCTAGAAAATAAAATGGGACATTCCCCCTGCCCTAGTAATATTTACTTGTCTCGTTTCATTCGTCGAGCTAATTTTAATACTCTCGTAAATACCCCACATGCGGTAGCTGAACGTAGAAGCTACGCAATATATAATTCGAGGTGGTAATGCCACTGGCAGGAATTGATCGGCCTGGTCATCTAAGGACGACTAGTGGATCCACCACTACGGGCCCGACTGATCGGTTGGGTACTTCCATGCCTACCGGACCAGGGGAATGGTCATCAAAATCGGAGTGTCAACTTGCGCTCATGAAGCGGCGTTGTGTTAGTTGTAAACGGTTGGCAACAGCGAGGCCAAAGACGTGGATGGATGTGCTATTAGTAGGCTAAAGAGTGATAGGGCCGTCGTAGTAATTAAAATACGGTTGGACAATGACAATGGGGGAAAAATGAATGATTACAGTGGCACATACCACTGGCACACAACTTGCACGTAGTATGCCCTCAAGTTCAAGTTGGCGGGAGCTTGCCAAACAAAATTTGTGTCGGAGCGGGCTCAGGCTTCGAAGTTGGCCAGCCCCTTGTGTTGTGAACTTGTGGCCCGGGTCTATGTATCCCCCTTTCCCCCTCCACGCCACAGGCTCCGAGTCCCATCTCAGTAAAGTCCAGGCAGCTCTGGGTATGCTTCGAGTCCACGGGCGAACCCAGGGACAAAGGAAGCATCTCTCGGCGTAGGTCTAGGAAAAATTGGATGAAAGTGGGTTCACTGTGCGAACCTCGCAAGGCTCGCATTGGTTACTCAGATCTCAGATGCTATTCCTCGGGCGTGGCGTTCAGGCTTCCTTGGGGGACTCTTGCTGCGCAATATTTTTACCTTCAATGTTGTTGGGTCACGGTCGCGGACATCGGGACGCATATACAGACCGAGATCTCTGCCAGTGTGTACTATATAAGCACTACTAGTACTACCGGTTTGGCGCCTCATCAGGTTTCCTCTACTTTTGACGTCGTTCGCTTCCGAATTTTTACCATGTCCGCTCACGCTGGCACCAAGGAAGAACTCGAAAGCCAGCCTGCTCCATCTGTGAGATCTCAAGAATATATTATTTCTCCAGTCGGAGACGTGGCGAAGACGCGCATCTGGCGAAAGCTAGATTTTTACATACTTCCACCTGTCGTCTTGCTTTATCTTTTGTCCTTCCTGTAAGTGATGACTCTCTGCGTCTGAATCTGATTTATTTACTTTGAACTGAAAGGGATCGGGTAAATATTGGCGAGCCTTTCTTTTCGACTATGAGTTTAAGCTTTTGACTAATGTCGAACAGGCAATGCAAGGATAGCAGGGATGGGGAACGATCTCCATCTCACCGGCTTCCGTTTCAACATCGCTGCTGCGGTCTTCTTTGTAAGAACATGTTGTCTAGTACGAAGTTCAGGCGCTGTACAGTCACCAGATACCGTATTGCGTAGTAGAAGTGCCTGCGTATGTTTTGCTCTTCCCCGCCTAACGTTCCCGCTGAGACTATTGGCAGGAACATCCTACTCAGGGTGTTTAGGCCGTCTAAATGGCGTCCGTACTCTGCATTCTCACTATATTACAGCGGTCCTAATTTTATCGACCCCAAGTGCCTTCTCTCATGTTAGCATGGGGTACGGTCACGGTTCTAACGTGCTTGGTCAATAGCTACCGGGGCCTCGTCATGTGAGTAATCCACGCTATCCGCCGATCTTTTCACTTATTTTGGGCAGCGTTCGCGCCTTCCTTGGCTTAGCTGAAGGAGGTGTCTTTCCTGGGGTAACGTATTACGTCTCGCTGTGGTACCCTCGCCAGATGCTAGCAAAGCGCGTCTCCTTCTTCACCTCCGCTTCCGCTATCGCTGGGGCTTTCAGCGGCCTTTTGGCATATGGATTCGAACACTTAGACGGGTACAGTACCAATCGCAGCTCAAAAAAACAAACCATCCCTTCATGTGCTTACCCTTCGTGTCTAGGAAGGGCGGGATTCGTGGATGGCAATGGATCGTGAGTTGATGAATCTTCACTAGCTCTGTAGTCAATCTCATTGACAGCTCCTCATACAGTTCCTCATTGAAGGTTTAGGTGCGTTTATATTTGCGATTTTACATCACGTTTACGCTAACATAATCACAGTGACCGTTGTAGTTGCACTCTGCACATATTTCTTCGTTCATGACGTTTGTGTTTCGTCATCCTGAAGGACATTCAGTTAATATTGGCCTAGTACCCTGAAACTGCGAGGTTCTTAACAGAGGACGAGAAACAGTTTATTATACAGACATTGGCGGACGATTCCAAAGGCCAGGCAACCCACTTCAGCGCGGCGTTCGTTTGGCAAGCCCTCGCCGATTGGAAGACATACGTGCACTCCCTCAACTTCATGTGGTAGGCTGTCACGCTAACCGTTCAACGTTAAACCCCATCCCCTAATGTCTCTGTATACAGCATCGCAATTACTGTATACGTCATTGCCCTCTTTACTCCTACTATAGTTTTCGGGTTGGGGTTCACTGCTGCCAACGCCCAGCTGCTATCAGCTCCCCCTTTTTTGTGCGGTTCCGTTTTGTCAGTTGTCGTCGGAATCTACTCTGACAGAGTGAACCTGCGAGGGCCGTTTATTGTGGCTGGTGCTATCGTCAGTTTGATTGGATACATCATCGCCTACACAACGAGCGCACCGGGTCCTGGTTACGTTGCTGCTGTCATCGCTGCAAGTGGCTCGATCCCTCTTGTCCCTATTTCCTTGGTGTGGGCCGCGGGGAATTCGGGCGGAAACATGAAGAGGGGAGTTGTCCTGGCAATGGTCATTGGGTTGGGAAATCTCGGCGGGTACGTGTTTTTCTCGTCCGCAGAGGCAAGGGAGCTTATGACTCACTCTACAGTATCTGTTCTTCGTTTATCTACTATCAACCACCGCGTTTTCACAAGGGCCACGGTACAGTCATGGGCTGCCTTGGTACGAGGTATGTACTGGCCCGTCATAACGAGGAAGAGCCAATAATTTATTCCGCACTGGGCAGTATCGTGTGCAGTTGCGTCCTGATGTGGACGTACAAGAGGCTGAATAAGGAAAAGGAGGAACAGTGCATTCGCGAAGGAATAAACGAAAGCATGAAGGGCATGTATCGCGACCATGCTGACAAAAGCCCCCTTTTCCGGTGAGCACCGACTCTCGGTCCTCGGAGCGTCGTGTTGACCATCGGGTAAAAGTTATGTCATCTGAAATGGTGTGTGTGGTGATCTGGGCACGCAATGTTTACTCCTACGTGGTGTCAACGTAGGTTAAAAGCCGTTGCGTTTCTTATACCCAGGTGGAATTGATGGACTGACGGTACGGGTGCATTTCCCGGGCGGTTTGACCCTTCGAGGTCCTAATGCGTCCCCTTGTGCGTCCCTAGAAACAGCACGGATCATTATTTGTGGTATATTATATCTGAAAATGGCCCGCCTGGTCATCTCCCTCTTACTGTAAGGTTGTGTCGGACAGTTTGCGGGGATTAGTGCGTACAGCCGAGGAGCTCTCGGATGGGGGCGCAAGCAAGCCGATATCTGATTTCAACAGGCCAGGGACGCCTAACTGTCAGTCCTCGGTCTCCTGCCGTGCTCATTGAATCACTGAAGGAGCTCTTTGCACACCGCTCGAAATAGAATCAAAATAACGACATTTTCTTGAAAATAGCAATATCTTTCATACGGGTATGAATCAGAATCTGCCGAGGAGCCGGAGCTCTAGGAGGGAGAGAAGCCGATTCACGGTCAGATCGTTCTGCCCTCCCTGGCTGGCAAATTCAAGTTACCTCTTCTCACGGGCTTGGACTCCGCGGTGTCCTTCCGTAGGTGCGTGAACAGGCCTCTATCAGCCCTATCGCTCTATCGCCCGCGTAAACCTTCAAGTTGGCATAAACAGAAATTGCGTCTACATCATATCTTTGGCCAACGCCGAGCCTGAACCAGGGCCACGGAAAGGTGTCAGGATGTGGAAGGGGTTAAACGTTAAACGTTAATGTCGACCTGTTCAAGAAATGAAACATCTACCTCTAACCGAACCTCGCCCAGCCTCCTAGGCTCCCATAGCTCCACGATCAGATACCTAAATTTAAACGCAACGTTTTTAACTCGGTCATAAACTGGGGGCCTTTATTGCGTGTTAGATGACGTAACTACAAGACCTATTGTTTGGCACGAAGTCCCAACATATTAGTGGTAGAACTCACCGGAAGAGAGGGCTCTTGTCCGCAAGATCACGGTAAACATCCTGCATGTTCTCGTGGATTCCTTCGCGAGCGCACTGTTCCTCCCTCTCCTTATTCAGCCTCTTGTACGTCCACATCATGATGGAGCTGCAAACGATACTACACATGAAGCGAACCGAAAGACTTAGTTTTTCCTCGCGATCACGAACCAGTACGTACCTCGCACCAAGGCAGCCTATCATCGTGCCAGTGGCCCTTGTAAAAACGCGGTGGTTGATAATATATGAATGAAGAACAGACGCTGCATCGAGCTATGAGCTCCCACTCTGCGTCTGAGAAGAGATGCATACCCTCCGACGTTCCCCAACCCAATCACTACTGCCAGGACGGTTCCTCTTTTCACGATTCCATCTGCGTTTCCTGCGGCCCACGCCAAGGTAATAGCAATACAGGGGAATGCTCCGCAAGCGGCTATGATAGCAGCTGCGTAACCAGGGCCCGGTTTTCTTGTCGCGTATGCGGTGATGTATCCGGTCATCGAAACCATGGCACAGATCACAATAAATGGACCTCGTAGGTGCGCTTTGTCAGACCAGATGCTAACGATGTACGTGGAGACGCCTAGCGAGTAGGAAAGGTGGGACCGATAGTAGCTGAGCGTGGGTGGCAGAGAAGCCCAAGTTGTGAACTATAGTCGGGGTAAAGAGGGCAACAGCGACGCCAGTAATATATACACTATGGGCAAGGGTATCAAGGGGGAACGAACGGCTAAAACGTAGTGGCATACCACATGAAGTTGGCCGCCTGTGCGTATGTCTTCCAATCGGCGAGAGCTTGCCAAACGAATTTCGTGCTGAAGCGGGTCGCCTGGCCTTTAGAATCATCCGCTAGTGTCTGGATAACAAATCGTCTCTCTTCCTCTGTAAGGAACTTCGCAGTTTCAGGGTACTACGCTAATGTTACCAGAAGCAATTGGGGAAGACGAATACACCAACGTCATGAATGAAGAAATAAGAGAGGATTGCGACAACAACGGTTGCTGTGACGGCGTCAGCACACCCATGATGTCGTGAATGAATGCGAGCCCACTTAAGCCTTCTACGAAGAACTGTGTCAATGTGAGGTGGCGTCAAGACATGTAAGTAGTAACAGAGAAAACCCGTGAACACACGATCCATTGCCACCCACGAAGGCCCGCCTTCCTAAAATGTGAGATCAGCGCACAGGAAATTCCCATGCCTACTAGACCTTTACCCTTCGAGATGTTCGATTCCATATGCGAAAATGCCGCCGAATGCCCCTCCAACAGTCGCAATTGAGATGAGGAGGGCAATGCGCTTTGCTTGCAACTGGCGAGGGTACCACAATGAAATGTAATACGCCAGGCCGGGGAAGAGCCCTCCTTCGGTCAATCCGAGGAAGAAACGAGCGCTGTTCCGAATGAGTGAGAGGACGTGCGTATGGTGTGGATTACATACATGACGAGGCCTTGGTAGCTATTGACCAAGCACATAAGAGTCGTGACTGTGCCCCAGGCTACCATAATAGAAGGAACTGGGGGGACGAGATTAGAATCATTGTGATTGAGAAAGCAAAATAATAATTTCATACTCCACCGAGACGGGTTAAACACCCTGAGCAGGATGTTTCTACAAACAGGGCCTCAGAAGTGAAGGTGAGGAAACGAAGAGAAACACATACGAGGGTATTTCCACTAGGGAATACGGTATCTGGCGACCATAAAATACCTCAGCTTTATGAACTAGACAGATGCTTACGTAGAAGAGCGCAGCAGCGACATTGTATCGTAAACCAGTGAGACGAAGATCCTCCTTCATCCCGGCTATCGCTGCGTAGCCTGTCTCGGAAAATATTGGTCAAAGGACCCATCTCATAACGGGGTGACATGAAAGGCTTGCCAATGATGGTCCGATCTCTTTTGGTTTAAGTGAGTGTGTGAGTTCAAATGTACAAATATTGCTCACAAGAAGGACAAGAAATAGAGAAATATGAGGAGGGGAAGTAAATGAGTATCTAGCTTTCGCCAGATGCGCCGTTCCGTTATGTCTCCGAGTGTATATGGCTCTCCTTCGTGGTTCGCAGATGCAACAGGTGCGCTTTCGACTTTATTTTGGTCGTGATCGGACATAGTAGCAATTCCAGAAGTGAGCGACGCCAAGAGCGAAGAAGTTGGGGTGTCCGACCAGGCAGTGGAAGTCCATGACTGTAGTCGAGTGTTATATGTGCGTTGGACAGAGAAGCCATCAATCCACAGTCACGTCATGGAGCACCATATCAAGGTGGGAAGCATGCAACATGGCGGACGTCATCCCTAAATAGTCAGGTAACTTGACCGCGGCGTTCTGTCCGATACAGATATTCCACATCACCATGCCACCCCCGAGGAACAGTAGCTTATATCTGAGCGCTGAGTCCTTAGAGTAGAGGATGCCTCCATTTTCAGCTTGTCCGATGATTTCCCCTGATGTTGATGTGCTTCCTGTAATGACGGTCGACTGACAAGTAGGGCTTATCTACGACATTGGACCATTCACTTTTCCTAAGAGCCTGAGAACCTGACAGGACAATTGAGTGTACAGAGAAAAGAGAAAAGGAAATCCACCAACTAAAAGGTGGCCTGTCGGGACAAGTTGAAGAGCTGGATTGGAACGAATCCGATTGAAAAGTTACATTAATTCACGGCTTGCTACTTACTATTCTTGGGACCTTCACCGGGCCATGGATGTAAAAAAAAAAGACATTCACCGAGCCCAAGGCGTAACTTGCTAACGGTATTCTGAGTTTTGCAACATTGAAACACAAAGATAGTCGGAATTGACCCAACATCTGTCCGGGCTACAACAACTCTTAAATCTGAGCGCTGAATGTTGAATGTTGTGAACTCTTGATACTTGTACTCCGTATAGAGAATATAGTATATTATTTATCCCACAAAGTGACGATGATGGTAGAGTGAGTGATGGTAGGAAGTTTAGGTGGCTCCTATTTCTGCTATCCGGCCGGACCGTATATATTTCCGTATCCGGTATATCTTGCTTACTAATTACTCAAGTTCTACCGTTCTCTACCGTTCTGGGTGCCAATTGCCTCACTCAGGCTAGTTGCAGAACAGCCAGAGTGAGTCTCGGACTGCCCGTGAGACCGCCTTTCCTGGTCAAGCTTAGACAAGCCCGGGACGCGGGTGACCGTGACAGTACCTGACCGGGCTGACCCGCCGATCACGACTTATCGCCGGCACGAGAGAACAGGGATTATTGGGCCTGGACAGTACGTTGAGGGATCAAAAACGTACGGAAAAGCCCGCCGGTTTCGCAGATAAAATCACGCTCACTAAGCCACCGGACGGTGACAACCACCCCCTATGGTTGGAGTGCGAGAAAGATGACAAGGGGAAAAAGACGAAGAAGGCACTCTTCACAAGACGCACCACCTCCACGGCATTCCAGGTCGTGGTAGACCACGCCTTCACGGGCTCCACCTGCTTCAGGCCAACAGACCCTCCGGAATCATGGCGATGCCCGTGCGGGGAACCACTACGCTCCAGCGTCCACACGCTGTACCACTGCCAGCGCTATTACTTCGAGCGGCATGCCTTCGGGGTGGTCAAATACGGCCGCGTCATTCCCTACGACAAACTCCTATCCTCCCACAAGAAAAACGCCCTCCGCTTTCTGACCTTCTTACAGGAAACCTGTGCACTTTCCAGACCCGAAACTGGTCCATACGACTACGTGCCACCCGAACCCGACTGAAGGCAACACGCAACATATCATGAAACTTCAGGCGTCTGACGCCAGGTGTCAACCACTCCGCATCATTGCCAACGAATAGGCACAACCAGTTAGGATGCCTGATGGACGCGAGCTTAACGGCTTGCAAACTTCTAATATTACCACTTAGTACACGCTCCTCAAACGTAGTCTCGGCTATGACCGGTCTGTACTCATGGTACGCATCCCGGGATAAAAATGGTTCAAAAAAAGCAAAGCAAAAAAACCCGCCGGCCCCCGACGAAGCCCCATTATCCCTGCCAACACTCCATCGAAACTCCATCGACAACATAATCTGGACAGTATGTGAGAGCACTATACTATAGCTCTACCACACATATTTTAGATAACGTAACTATAGCCCCACGGTTAGCTCAACGCTCTGAGGGGATCTAATGGTGCTCACCGGAAGAGCGGGCTCTCGTCAGCGAGCTCGCAATACATGTCCTTCATGCCTTCGTTTATTCCTTCGCGAGCGCACTGTTCCTCCTTCTCTTTATTCAGCCTCTTGTATGTCCACATCATGATGCAGCTGCATACAATGCTACAAGTCACGCGAACTAAACGACTTAATTCTTCCTCGTGATAATGTGCTAGTACATACCTCGTACCAAGGCAGCCGATTACCGTGCCGTGGCCTTTATGAAAACGTGGTGGTTGATAGTAAATGAACGAGGAACAGATTCTGCGGTGTGATATGTGAGCGCCTGCATCCCCTTAACTTTGGCCTAAGAAGAAACACGCACCCTCCGAGGTTTCCCAACCCAATCACTAATGCCAGGACAACCCCTCTCTTCATATGTCCACCGGCATTACCCCCAGCCCACACTAGCGAAATAGCCACATTTGGGAACGCGCCAGATGCGGCAATGACAGTGGCAGCATAACCAGGACCCGGTTCGCTCGTTGTGTAAGCGATGACGTATCCGATCATCGAAATCGTGGAACAAAGCACAATAAACGGGCCACGTAGGTTTAGCCTATCAGAGTAAAAGGTGACCGTGATCGTGCAGACGCCGGCGCACGCGAAAGGCGGGACCGATAGCAGCTGGGCGTTGGCAGCAGAGAAACCCAAGTCGTGAATTATACTCGGTGTAAAGAGGGCGACGGCATAACCAGTTATTAAGATGCTGTGGACGGGAACATCGGAAATGGTTGAATAGATACAAGGGTAGCATACCTCATGAAGTTGATGGCTTGTAGATATGTCTTCCAATCGGCGAGAGCTTGCCAAACAAATTTCGCGCTAAAGTGAGTTGCCTGGCCTTTGGAATCATCTTCCAAGGTCCGGATAACAAACCGTCTCTCTTCCTCTGTTAGGAATGTCGCGGTTTCGGGGAACTAGTCTAAGCATCAGCGAAAGTGCCTGAGGATGGCGAATGTACTAACATCGTGAATGAGGAAATATGCGAAGAATGCAAATACGACGGTCGCTGTAATAGCGTCGGCATCGCCATGATATTGCGAAAAAATGCAAACGAACCCAAGCCTTCTATGAGAAACTGTGAGAGGAATCATCAACGAGGGGGATAGCAGAGCAAGAATGCGTGGACGCACAATCCATTGCCATCCATGAAGACCGGCTTTCCTAGAAGCGCAGGATCAGAGTCAGCGCTCAGGGGAATTTCCGTGCTACCGTGAGTGACTTTACCCTTCTAGGTGTTGGATCCCATACGCAAGGATACCGCCGAAGGCTCCAGCAACAGCGGCGGCTGAGATGAAGGTGCCAATACGCTTTGCCTGCATCTGGCGAGGGTACCACAGCGAAATGTAATACGTCAACCCGGGGAGGAGTCCTCCTTCAGCCAATCCAAGGAAGATACGAGCGCTGCTCGAAATAAGTGAGAAGACAGGTGAATAGCACGGATCGCATACACGACAAGGCCCTGGTAGCTATTGACCAGGCACATAAGCGTCATGATCGTGCCCCAGAGTACCATAATGAAAGGAACTAGGCAGGTGAAATCAGTAATGTCATGGTATGGTGAAAAGAACACGCACTCCATCGAGACGGACGAAAGACCTTGAGAAGGACATTCCTGCGAACAGTGTCTCAGAGGAATACATTGGGTGGGGAGAACTTGAAGCTCATACGAAGGTACCTCCACCAGGCAATATGGTATCTGCGTACAGCACATCCGAGTTAGCTATATTGTATAATCAACTAACCAATAGTAGGTTCTTACAAAGAAGATCGCAGCAGCGATATTGTATTGTAAGCCAACAAGATGAAGATCTTCCGCCATCCCGGCTACTCTTGCAAAGCCTGTTTCGGAAGAGATCGGTCAAAAGGGTCATCTCACAACAGTTCTATGGGAGAGGCCTGCCAATGTTGGTCCGATCCCTTCCGGATCGAGTAAATATACGAATTTAGTAGGAGGGAATTACCGCTTACAGGAAAGACATCAGGTATAATAAGGTGGCGAGAGGAAGTAGATGGGTATCTAACTTTCGCCAGATGCGCCCCTTCGCTACGTCCTCGTCTGAGGAAAAATAGCTCCTAGACGAAACGCGCTCGCTTCCCACTTTTTCTTGGGTGGCGATGGACATGATGGAATGTTCAGTAAGCAATGTCAAGAGAAGAGAAAAATGTGATCCTTTGAGAGTTGGTTATAATCCACGAGAGGAGTCGAGGTTTATGTTCGTTGGCACAAAGATGCAAACAATCCGTGACTGCATTTATGTGTTTCATTTCAATGACCTAATTGCATTTCGGTCGAGAACATCACCATACGGCAAGTACTGCATAGGGAGTCTCGTTACGATGGAGACCACGTGTCGCCATTGAGGGACAGTAGTTTCAAGTTCTATCCGAGGCTTAGAAGCAGAGAGGAGGGGGTTGTAAAATAACTCGACTTTGAGTTCATCCGGTGATGGCGTGGTGTTCGGAAGTCCAAGATCCCAATTTTGAAACTCCAAATGTGACCAATCAACGCCTTTCAACGCTGCCTTTCAATGCTTGTGCTGGCGCACTCAGGCCTTGACTCGGGCTGTAGTCGCGGCCGGGGAGGTGCCTCATTACACGACACGAGCTCCTGGCAACTCCTATCATCGGCAGCACCTCTAAAGTGGAGGTCAACCAAAGGGTACAACCAATTATCGATACATTTACCATCAAGATTCAGGAGGAAGTACAATAGACCTAACTTAAGGCCAGAACTTGCTTGATCAATCCGGGATCAGAACGAATTCCAAATTTGAACGGATCTTCAGATTCACCCTCTAGCCGATGCTTCCAAGTCGCAACCTCGGTGAGTCGTGAGCGTGTGAGCCGACATGAGATGAACTTTCATAATACTTTCCGACTGACCTGGAGCTTTTCAGCAATCCCTGCACCTCTGAGATTTTAGAAGCGTGTCAATGGGGACCTTTGACCAAGTCCGGTATGTAGTGCAAACCCGCCGGAAACGGACTCATGCCAGTGGTTTGTCGCTTCAAGTTATCCATCGTGAAAGTACTGTATTGCATTGCGCCAGTCCCATTACGCACTGTCAGGTGCAACTCTGGGGGCTCACATGAGCCATGGAAAAATCGTCGGTACGTACTTGCGGGCAATATCTCCCGCCTTTGTCCATATCACATTACCACGCCGCAATCTTTTGCCGATCCCCGTCTCTTACGACTTGAATAATCCAGCACACCACTTTAGGGTGCTATTCATCCCCTCCATTTTCGAGAAATTCCCCAGTGTGTTCTACGTGGTTGGCAAAGCGGCTCTCTTCCTCTCTGCCCATATATCGCTGGCCTTCTAGTTCTTGCTCGTGCTCTTCCCCGTACTCGCGTGATCACGCTTACGGCCTTATCTACCAAACTAGTGATCCCTTCTAGCGCCCTTTTTCGAAGAAAAGAAGGCTTCGCAAGGAATGTTCTATCGGTCCGCGGAAAACCAAAATATGTTTCTGATACGTCTGCTAGGTCCGTTGTCCTTATCATATATGCATCACGCGTGGAGTAGTTTGATGCCTACACTTGTGTTACATCCCAATGTTACAATCCTGTGCATCCACATAACTTAGTACAGTAAAGGGGTTCCTCCAAGGTCCCTCATGAATACCCCTGCCAGTGCACCATCGCGCCATTACCGAGTTTTTTTCGACCCTTTCGGTCAGCAAGTCCCACAGATCACCTGATCAGACGGCACAGTGCTTTGTGCACCAATCCCACCAAAATTCTTCCATCGTTTACGAAGTAACTGCTGCCACTTCCAGCGCCGTGCGTTGCACCTCCTGCCGTAGCTGCAGCTTCCGCCAGCGCAGCTCAAGCACCTCCTCGCCCGCGGGACACCCGCGCCCGAGCGCCACCTCAGTTACATCCGTGCAAGCCCCGAGGTCCAGCCACTCAATTACCATCGGACATGCCGCGGCGGCGAACGCCTCGCCGACCAGGATCCACCTGTACCAGCAATATATTTACCACCTCGCACAGTGTCCGTTGCTCCTCGAATAAGAGTCTACGATGGCGCCAATGCCGGAGCCGCAGCGGTGGGGCTATTTGTGGCGGGGTGGCGGGTAGCGGGGTGAGGTGCGCGTCCGTGGCGCCGATCGGCACGTGCGTGAATCTGGGATCAACCGGGCTCGACGACGATTCCCGGTGCGACGGGCGGCGACCTTCCTGCGAGGACGTGCCCGGGTGGTGCCCCGTATTTTTTTGCTCCTACTCCCATAAGGGTGGTGACGATCAATGATTGGGGAGCGCAAGGCGCGTACAGTATGGAAAAGTGTTTTTTTGTGTATCCGCTTCGCCCTCAAAGACGTCTATGCCGCTCGTTCAAGTTCCTCGCTATGCCTTTTTCTTGTCTACTACACAGCAATCATGTCGTCCACGTCGTCATCCTCTTCTGCCTCTATCATTTCGACGTCTTGGTTCAGCTCTTCAAAGGCACTTCGATCGATATCGTTGCAGAGCCCTGTCCCTACTATCATCTCGTTCACTCCAGGAGGGCCCGCCCGTCACGACCTTGCCTCGGCCACAAGAACTCTCCTTTTCCATCAAGAAGTGCTTCTCACCAAGCTTCGTATCACTGGCATGTTGTACTTATATACAGTTCTCCCCTCATCGCCTTATAGCCTTCAATGTCCCTTTGGTGTCACCCCGTGCTGCGCACCTCTTGCCTCCCCTCAAGCCCTACCCAGCGCAGCACGGAACTCCTTTTTGTAAGGGCTGAGCGCTGAACAGTGACTCACAAAGATAAAGAAATGTGTTGTAAGTTTTGCATTCATCGTTCGTCCGTGACCATACCAATCTTTGTGGACTCACAAACTTCCATTTCCCTGCAACGCTTCACCCATTTTTTGAGTCCCCTCTTCTTTTCCCATAATGGACCGCACCACCCTTGCCACCGTCCCAGCTGTCGCCACATCACCAAGGTCGTAAGTCCGAACACGTCCACCCCTTGCATCCCCGCTAATGAGTAGCTATTGCTCTTATACAAACCCGCGTGCGTCTGCCGTAGGTGTTCACAAGACACCGACAACGGTGCCACCCAACTCAAAATGGGTGAGTATTGGTTTAAATAAACCAAGCTAACTTACCACGCGCTGACATTTATTTCGGGCCCACACTGCCTCCCTGGAGAAATGTTCGCCATCGCCAACATCACCGAATTCGCTACCCTGTGTGGACCGCCAACCACGCCACTGACACCTGCCCTTCTCCACGTCCTGCTGGTGACAGCAACGATGACAGTGACGACAGTACAAGATGACAACAGTATGGTGCAGCGATAGAGACGAGTCGACAACGATGACGCAACGACGAGGTGGAGCTAGCAGTCCTGTAGTAGCTACCCTGTAGATATTTCACCTTATATGATAAACATACTTTTTCTGTATCCTTAAGACTGCGAGTACCCTTGCCCACTGCGGCCAGTTGTACCATAATTTTGTCTGCAGGTACCAGCGGTTTGAGGTGCAGTCCGGTCCGGACCGGGTTCACATCAACCTCTGTTGTGAACACGATGTGTCAGCATATTTCTGTGACGACCCCATGATTATATGTCTCTGATGGTCTCAAATATTACAAGATATGTTCTAGATACTAACTATTGTACAAGTAGGACAGACGCGTAAGCGCGACGTGCAAGCGCATTATCTTGTAGTATTTAGAGCCCATGAAATCGATGTAAAGAGGGCAGAGTCTCTCTCCTTTCATCTCATCCTCGTGTATTTCGGAATGTGCCGGTCACGGAGAGGTGAACGGATTCACACCTCGGTCAATGGCGAACCCCAAACCGGACTCTCAAGCAGTCTTTGCCCAAACGCACTATTCTCACGGCCCGGTCCGCCTTTCCACGACTCAGATTCAAACTCCGCTTTTTGAACTTTCTCTTCCCTTTTTGTCCTCTTTCATATTTACTATAATAACTAATGTAAATATCATAGCAAACAAAGGTAAATAGTGCATAAATATTATGGCACATAAATAATGTGTAGTTTAATTGACCTGTGATCCAATCTATGATAGTTAGTGTGCGTCAAAAAAAAACACAACACTTCAGTAGCTGTGCGACTGGCTCCTTGTAGCTAAAGGAGCCATGTGTAGGGACTGGATCATGAGTGATCAATTCATGATCTGCCAATTACACAATCATGCAGTAGGCACTTATCCAAAGAGCAGGTCATGTCTGCAGCAATGTAACCCAGGCTTGTATTGAAAGCCCACACGAAGTGCTTAGTCAGACAAAGAGTTGGGCACCCAACTCTTCTGTGTTGTGTGAGATCTTCATGTGAGCTACCCCCACAATCCTTAGATCTATATCGAGCATAGTTGTGGGTGAATAATTTTTTTTAAATAAAGAAGGGTGTTTCTAACTAACACAGAGTTGTCTGTGAGTGGCTGTACTAAGATGGTTTAATTGGAAATTAAGGGGTTATTTTAATCTGATCTGAAAAAGGAAGGATGGTGAGTTGAATGTGTTTTTAGAGCGGAGTTTGAATTTCGGCTGGTCCCCAATGGTCCGGGCCATGAGAATAGTGTGTTTGGAATGCAACTCCCTCAAGCTGGGCTCGGAACCGCACCCCAGACCAGACCGGACCCGGGGTGCGGTCCAGTGCAGTTCGGGTCCGAACCCCATTTCGGACCAGACCCCAGCATCCCTAGACAGGTCTTGGCTGCTAGCTTGCACACCATTGTCCAACCTCCCAGCTTGGTGTCCTCTGGTGACCTGAACTGGACCTCTGAGAGGTTTGAGGTTTGGCCTGAGAGCCCGAACTGGACCTGGGTCTGGTTCAGGGTTCAGGAAAAAGGGTCTCCGAACTGGACCGCACCAGACCGCGGCAACCCTAGACCTGTCAACATGGTCATCATCACGATCTGAACCGCGTTCAATCGGCTCCCTACCAGAAAGACCAGGCACGCCAGATCATGTTCATTAACTGGGGCTCAGAATGGCTCATCCAGCAGACTCAGCACAGCTACCTTGAGCGTGGATGGTGGCCCACCGACTTCAGAGAGAAATAGGGATTGTAACAGGTATGACAAACCCATGTGGGTCACGGGTAGGGTTGTCATGGGTACGGGTCTGGGTAGCATATTCCAACCCCTCTAAAACCCGTACCCGTCAAAGCAGGTATTGGCGGGTTTTTCACACAAATGGAAGGCTTAAGGCCACTTCTCATTTTTTGCAATACTACTGAGGACCTGGGAGACTAATACATTAGAACTACATAAGTACATATTCTGAGTCGATCGTTGTCATCCCCATTCTCATCGTCGTTTGCCCTGCCACTGCCACCTCAGGCTTCTCGCCATCACCGTGGTGCGGCCGCTCCCACAGTTGTCGTGATGCTGTCATCGTCATCACCATCATGTGGTTGTCACCCCACACTCGTTGTTGTGTGAGTGGCAGTGGTTGGGTGTGATGGGGTTAGTGCATCAGCAAAACGACAAGAGTTTAACCCAGCTTATTTTCTCGCTTAAATTCGGTCGTTCCATCGCTAAGCCGTCAAGAATGCTAAGTGGCCACTAATCACACCAATCAGATTTAAGAGCTTTAGATTTTGCTCAAACACGCAGTGCATCTGTAATTGCAGTAGGTGTTCGGAGCTGTTCAAGGACACTCTGAACAGCTCTGAACACTCTGAACACCTAATTGTGTTTACAGATGTGTTAATTCATAAGAGCACTAAGAGAGTAAGACATCAAAGTGTGGCTGAGTCCTGAGCTGCTGAGCCCCTGAAGACTGTCTTGTGCTCCGTGCCAACTCGACGCTGATACCCTAAACCAGTCCCTGAATGCTAGGAAATGGTCTAAGATGAGCGCAGGATTTGGGGGGTGTGAAGCGTCGCAAACTGTCATGCAGGCCTCTGTGGAGCGCGAGATGTCGTATCTGGGTCCGCGGCGATCGCGGACGCGTCTGTCGAAGAACTAAAGCCGCGCGCAAGTGCGGCGAGGTCGGAAGAGGGAATGGGGTCAGCTGGTTGCAGGCAGTCGGAAACGGTTGCGCACTGCTTCGGCAGCAGCGCGAAACTTCGTAAGGATGGCCGCCGGGGTCGGGAACGTGTCGGGTTCGAGTTGCTAAGGCCGCGCGCAGGTGCGGCACACTGGGGAACACGAGGGGAGAGCTACACTGAGCTCAAAAGTCCGAGGGGAGAAGTCTACTATTAGAAGTCTAGGTGTAAGGTTGTAGTTACATGAGCTATATAAGCTAAGGAAAGGGGGTACATTAGCTAAACAGGGGAAAGGGGGAATGCTAAAACGCGAAGGGGAGAGTCCGGAATGAGGGGAGAGCCGAGCGCACAGAGACCGCGGGAAAGCGGCGAAGCGCGGGAAGGCGGCACTTAGAAAGCGTGCAGAATGCGGGAATGCTGCAGGTGAGCGTGAGCGAGTGCAGAAAGTAAGTAGAAAACTGCAAAAATAACCCTTTTCAGGGCCCAGGGAGAGCGCAGTCGTATCAACGCATGCACCACCACTGGTCGAATAGGTGTCGTCGGGCTTGGGGTTGCAGGCAGGGTGTTGTCATCAGTCATTGGGGTCACCATCGTCGTTGCCATCGTTGCTGGTGTCACTGTGGTTGGGGTCGCATGCATGCCCCAGCAGCAGCCACATCATCGTGGTCGTCATAATTGGAGAATATACATGAAGCGCCTATGAGTGGTGGGATCAGAATCGTCACAAGTGGGGACTGGGGCCACATGCAGCTGGCTTGTTATCATGGTTGGGGGTTCCCAACTTGTGGCCCACTTTGTCAGGTTGTAAGCAGCTATGTCATCAGCAAAGTGAGGTTGTGCATACAGCTGCGTCATCGCTGCCATAGTTGATAGTGCACACAGTTGTTCTATGTCTGGATGTGTCACGGTGTGTGTTGATTAAGGTGGTCAATGACCAGGATCACACGCGGTGTCATCATCGTCGCTGTCACGGCGCAGCCGGGACGTGACCAACGAGACTACTGGAGGGACGTGCAAGACGACGCCGAGTGGACACACGAAGTACGAGGAGCCTCAGCAGTGCTCGAACACCTGCTAGAGTCGGGAGGACGCCCCATAGATCACGTGAGAGTGGGACGATTGGTGAGCTCACGTGACCCTCATCCACCACAACACTACCAGGATCCTTGGGAATAGGTTTCCTATAATGGCTGTCACGTGACCCCGGCATGTGACCTGCCTCGAACGGTCCGGAAGAGCCTAGATGAGCTTGCGCCTAGGCTGAGGCTGGAATGTGAGTCCAGATGAGCTTGAGCCTGGACGTGGTCTAGATGGTGACCCCATGACTGTATGGCTGACTGATGTGAATCGAGAGTGTTATGCCATTGGATAGGTATACTAGGGTTTCGGATTCGAGTGGAGCTTGAAAGCCCCTCACTGTAGTATAAGTAGAGGGCTGAGGACACGTTGTAGTCCTTAGCTTTGATATCTTGTGTCAATCCTTCCCTGTGTGGAGATTGTATAAAGCTAGATTACCTCATTGACCATCCCTTCCTTTGTCATCTGTGCTAGTGTGCTGGTTATCGCCACTAAGCATTCTGCTTGCCATCGTGCTTAGTCATTGCCAACACCTCGTATCTTATCATTATCGCCTTCATCATTGTCATTGCCCTTGTCGGCCACGCACTGCGTATCACCTTAGCCGTTGCCTACAGGATACTGAAGACATTCGAACACATGCAGCAGCAGCAAATAGGCAATACCACAGGTTGGCAAAACCCGTACGGGTCACGGGTATGGGTCACATGGGTACGGGTCCGGGTGGCCATCCTCAGACCCGTGCAAAACCCCTACCCACGCACGGGTACCCGTGGGTTGTTGCGGGTATTTTTCTTTCCTGTGACCCCCATGTCCTCGACCCCTCAAAAGATCCTCAAAATCCCTGTGCAACAATGTGGGAGTCGATTCTACCATATGCAACTCGGAAGACGGCCTCTTCATCAGGTCAGTGGTCACCGGTCACCAAGCTCATTACTTCCCCTTGTCTCAATCGTGTCAGCCAGCGCCGCCAGCGTTGCACAATCTCTTCATCGGATCACCCCTCTTCAAGTTCATTATTCGTTACCTTCCCCTTGTCTCAAGACTCTCAATATGTCAAGTTGTCAACTGGTACCAGCGGCGTTGCGAGACGCCAAGACCACATGCAGGCTGGTTGGAATTAGTGTTGTGACAGTGAGCCAGCCAGCTTTTGCACACTTTTTTCAATGTTTTAAATAAAATAGCTAAAAGTATGAAAATATTTGGGGAGATAGCTCTCATCAAGGGCTATCAGACTACTTATCGACTCTAAGCGATGTGACCATCCGTTCCTGAGTTATTTGATGAGCCAGAAAGTGAGCTGGCTAAGCCAATCTGTATTTTCCAAATAACCCAGGAACGGCTGCTCAGATCGCTTAGCATTGGCGGAGGAGCCGATAGACGTCGAGGAGATCTATCTCCCCAAATATTTTCAGATTTTTCCAATTTAATTTAATTTTTCGGCTCCATTTGGCTCCTTGAGCTGTCGCAACACTAGGCAAGCATGAAAGACTTAAATCGCCGGCAAGCACGCTGGGCGTTATATTTAAGTCGCTTCGCCTTTAAGATCACTTATAAAAAAGGAGATTCTATGCAAGCCAATGCACTCAGTAGGTTTTCCAAAGACCACGTCAGGGACAATGAGGACAACCGCCAGGTCCAGGTTTTACAACCTAAGCATTTCCTCAATGCCGCCCAAGCACACTTCCGCCCAGAAGTGGACTCCCTTGGCAGTCGCATCAAACTCACATCCATTAAAGAAGCCGAAGTTATAGAGGGTCTTAAAAGTTTACAAAAGACCGCTCCCAAGGCTCTTATGGATGGAGTTGCGCTGTGGGAAGAAGAAGACGGTTTTGTTTATCACCATGGAAAGTTATATGTCCCAAACGATCGCACCCTTAGAAGGGACGTGGTAAAGTCATGCCACGATACAACGATCGCAGGACATCCCGGTAAAAATGGAACCATCGAGCTAGTTAGCTGCTATTATTGGTGGCCACGCATGGCAGGTGTAACGTTCCACCGGACGTTCCTTCTTGCGTTCTGCGCAAGGCTACTAGCGAGACCTAACGATCACAGAGGATGTCGACTTCACGTACTCGTTCGGCTATTAGCTCACAAGTGAGACATAATAGCGTGGCCCAAAGGATATGGACAGCGGTGATGGCCAGAAAGAGTAAAAGACGATCAAAGGCGATAGACAACCGGCCAATGATGTAGATGTAACGTCTACCACGGACGTTTGCCTGACTTAGGCCTCTCGGTGTGTGGCGAATCTAACAATGGGATAGAAAAGGCGATTGACTCTGCTCTGCGGGTAGAACTGGGGATGCGGGAATAACTCTCCTGCTAGTCCTTGATATGCGTGGAGATCGTCTCCCTGTTGTATACCGATGGGGAGGGTGTCGGTTGTCTCGAGTTCGTCCCAGGTGTCGTGATCGATGATGTATAGGGTGCAGTAGGGGGACGCCACGCGCTCGTTGAGGTATAGAAAGACTTGGTGGCAGATCGCGTTGAAGGGGTAATCCACTGCCCACGAAGGGGACGTTGGGATAAGTCACAGGGGACCCTTTGGTCTTAAGGGTATGCTGGACGACTCACTTAAAGGGGGAGATCCCTGTAGAGCGAAGAACTCGTAGTGGTATTGGAAGAAGACCAAGATGCCGTTCTTGGTCTTCGCAGTTCTCTACTTATACAGTTACGCGCGGGCTTTCAAGCGCCGCTTCAATCCGTACTAGCCAATAGCGTAAGTACCGTGAACCCTAGTACAGCTATCCTAGTATGAGTCACATTCCGAGTCATGATCCGATCCGTTATCGTACACAATCACATGCGCCGGAGCTTACCCGGCTGACTGATCTCATAAGTCCATGACGATATACTGCTGACGCGGTGTCATACCCTTGACGTCAGTGTCCACTTCCGGGCCGAACGTAACATCACCCCCTTTTCAGGGTCGGGCCCCAGCCCGACCACGCTCCAAGACCTCCCTTATGGTGGCGATCCTCTGCCCTTCCTCCGCTCTGGGACGGTAAGAGTCCCTCTCGTCTTCGATGCGCTTGATGGCGTTTGCGCGCTCGAGGCGCAATATGCACTGGCGTCGGGTAATCCCGATCTTCTCGAGTTCCTCCACCTTCTTGCGGAGCTCCTCCTCCTTGGCTGCATACCCCGCCTGAAGACATCGGTAGCGGTGTATCTCCACTGTGACCGAGAGGTCCTTCATCCCTAGGAGGGCGGC